>NQII01000492.1:715126-906736 GCA_002778355.1 Clitarchus hookeri | reverse complement strand
CGTTTCTGTTGCCTGGTCTGTTCGACTGTCACCTGCTGTCCGACGGTCCTATTCCTAGCAGGCCTTTTGGGACGACGGGCCGGGCCTAAATTTGACCTTAATGAGACACCATCAATAATGAGACAGTTTCTTTTACAGCCGACACAAAACACTAGCCACGTGTAGTGAAGTTTAAGTTGGTGGCTGCAGCGGGTGGCAGAATCGGGAACGAGCTGACGGTACAAATCATTACCTAGTACGCATATCAGCATTTTGTCTTTAAGCCATTGGCTACTGTCTCCTTTAACTTGGCCACAAACGTCCGTGGTTCCCGTTGAAACAGTTTACTCCTGCCAGAAAAGTAATTCAATCCTACTAATATTATAAATGTGAAAGTCTCTCTCTCTCTGTGTGTGTATGTTTGTTACCACTCAGCTCCATAGCGGCTGAACGGATTTTGATGAAATTTGGTATGCAGGTACTTTAGGTCCTGGAATAGGACATAAGATACTTTTTATCCCGGTAAATTGTACCGGATCTGTGGAATAACAACAAAACGTAATCCTGCAACGGCTGGGAATGTGACCGAAATATTTTTTTCATCTGGTGTCAGAGTTTATCAGACCACCCAGGGACTTCTTAAATGGCTTAACGACTGCTATCAATTGATAACAACCGGGAACGACTATTTAACGTGCCCTCCGAAGCCCGGAAGTGCTCAGATGTTATGCCACTAAACGGTCACTCATCCAAATGTGTGCCACTGGGAACGTTGCTTAACTTTGGTGATCGATTAAGATCCCTCAGCCAAGCGCAAAAAATAGTACCTAGGTACACTTATTTCTTAAAGCTACAACTTGATGAAACTCACGTTTCGATTTTCATACATCGACGCTGGAAAGCGGAAATGTGGTAACTACGCGATAGTTGCACAGATACAATCCAAAAACAATACCCTACTTCTTGGCTATCGGGTAAAAAAAATATTTCCTTCCTTTTGGGTTGCCGTAATCAGTTCAAAATCTAGGCCAACATAGTATAATTTTATAGTTCTGTTTTCACATAAATTAATTGGCTTTTCCCAATTTATGTATTAGTGTATCACTGTAAAACTGAATTGTACCCGGGTGAAGCCGGGCCGGTTCGCTAGTAAGTCATAAAAGACAAACGCCCCAATGAGATTTGATATATACATGGTTGCCAAATACCACTAAAGACAGGGAAATGTTTCGAACTTATTTTAGGACAAGGTACACTTAAAATACATGTTCGTTTCGGTTATGTTGGTGCTTGGATCGTAATTATTTAGATACTCTATGAAGAACTGTGTGTCAAATACAGGCCAACAAGTTAAAAAATATTGAATCCCGTGCTACCTGTAAAATTGGCTACCCGCTTGGGCAGCAGCCAATGAAAAAATCAACTGAGGTTGGAGAACACACAACATTGCTATCACTCACCCGACATGTACTTTAACTTAAACACAGAAGTGCTATACTTACAGTGACTGGGAAAAGTGGTTGCTTGCCTCTCTGCCTTAACCATTGTAAACAGTTTTGATTTATGGCAAGTTTTGTTAATTACATAGGCTACACAATCTTACACTTTGACGTAACACTATTGTATTAGTGTGTAGTACAGTTTCTCAGTGCCTTTTGAACGCCACATTAATGCTATAGGTAGTGACCTGCAAAATTCGCGTTATTTTGGAGCCGAAGACTTAATTACAATATGTTGTAGGCTCATCTGACTTATACCATTGGCCGACAATTTGTGTGACATACTCAATGGTTGAGCGGCCAGTCTCCAGTAAAGAGTTCACACGGGTAGATGACGTCGTATAGTTTTCAGTAACCAATGAAATCACGAACTGCGCTCAAGCAGTAACAGTAAGTCTAGCATGTGAACAAATAATAACGCGAATTTTGCTGGTATCTAGCTATAGGTTCTTCGCGGTTAACTCAGCACTTTTAAAAATCCTCTCTAGGATCTACTTTTCAGATTATTTTTTATCCGTCCACCATATGTAAAATTTACGTTGCCTCAGTCTCTATACTTTTAACCGTTCTTCGATCAAGTGCAAATGTAATTATCTACTCCTATGTTCATACAAAATATAGATATCAAATTGAAATAAATTCGTTGCGCAAAAATTTAAACGTAACACTCTAAATACGCCTTAGAGATATGGAACGCCTCTTCTCACGTCGCTGCCAACTCCCTTGCCCAATTGTCATGAATTTAGAAGTTGTTTTCAGAACAAGACATAGTCGCGCAAGGCAAAGTTAATTTCTTCACGTGATTGTGTAATGATTCACAATGGGCAGAAAGAAGAAACGAGGCAGGATTTTCAAAAGTGCTGAATTAGCCCTGGATAAAGTGTAACTTTTTTAAATCTTATTTTAGAGACCTTACCATTTCGCGTTATAACTTGGTACCAGACTAGGCTAAAAGAGTGTATGGCGGCTTCACGTGTGCCATTGGTAGAGAGCAGAGACATTGGAAAATAGCAAACTTTTTTATTTAACACTGCAGTTAGTTTATTCTTTTATGATTGGTTGATCAATTTTTTGGGACTAGGCGAAATTCTTTGCAGACTAATAACAAACAATATGTTTTAGAGCTAGGGGCAGTGATATTTGGCGAAAATATTTGGATACAAGATACATTCCAAAGCACTGTAGGGTCGTCCAGCTTCTTTGATTGGCAAAAAAATGTTCTGGCGCGTGTTAACCGTTTGCGCACGAATCACGAAGTTTCAGTGTCGGAGTTACTTAGTCCTGAGTGGCTTGGTCAAAGACGGACAGAGCACCAGTAGCCAATGGAGGTATAACAACAGCTGAGGTGTGTATATAGTATTGAAGTCTATTGTGTGCTCCGATTTTTACGCGAAAAGTCACTGGCCCTAGTTTTAGTGTATCAGAATCCTCATTGTCCCAATAAAATGGAATAGTAGTTTCATGCGTGCACGACCGCCAATTACAAAAGAAACCTGTGGCACATGTGTACAGTAGGCTGAATCCTAGGAAATAGTATACTTTTCCCGCGATGAACCATCGTCTCTAGTCATAGCACCCCCGTTCATCCGACACACCTTGCAGGATTATAAACCAGTGAGAAACATTTAACACTCGGATGGCTCAATCCCGTATGGCCGAGTCAAAGAGGAGAATGAATTCTAACAGTGAGAGCAGCCAATAAACAAATGACCTCTGCTCTAGTACTTACAGGACTGTGGATTCTAGCATGGTGCTGCGTTAAAATGCGAACCCGTGTCACAGAGTAGATAAGTATACAGAGACGAAATGGCGTGGCTGTTCCTTTGATGTTGGCGTATCCATTCTCTGATTAGCTGC
Organism: Clitarchus hookeri; assembly: GCA_002778355.1. Taxonomy (NCBI): domain Eukaryota; kingdom Metazoa; phylum Arthropoda; class Insecta; order Phasmatodea; family Phasmatidae; genus Clitarchus; species Clitarchus hookeri. The sequence goes on along the minus strand of NQII01000492.1, from coordinate 903,401 downwards.
GCGATGCTCAGGGAAAGGGTCGTCTGTCTGTTTGGCTACTCCATGCTGTGTAAGGTCCTCTATTGACTTTGCTGCCGGTTGGCGAGTAGGTTACCAGGCGGTGATTGTCGAACGCCGTTCCAACATTTTGCTGGCGTGTGCGCGCTGCAGTTTGCGGTACAAGCGTCGCGTCTGCTTCACCTTTGTATTTTCTAATATTCTGTGACGATGTCAAACTTCACAGCGTTCTGTATTCCCCTTTCGGTCATTTATGCGCTGGACGCACAAACAATTAATGTTTTTTTTATACAAAACAATAAAATGCCTTCCCCACAATTTGACTTGGAAAAGTAAATGTGTCAGTAAGAAACTCGTTCTTTACAGATAACGTACCAAACCCACTTAATAATATAGACACAAAAACCATTCTTACTAACCATTGACATGCGTCTTTTCTATCTGTTGTAATGTATTTTCACTGTAAAAAAATATTATAATTAATAGACAAAATACTGTGGGTGTTTTGAACAACGCCGGCAAACTTAGTCACAAGAAAAAAATAAAACAAAAATATATGTATAATGTTTCTCCTTAAGTGATTATTAAAGGAGTTACGCTTCTCCAAAAATCGAATTACAAAATGCTTTTCGTTAAAAATATCAGAAACTACTTACGATTAAGCAACCAATTGGTGAATGGTGTATTTCAAATGTTGGTTTCAGAAGTGCTCAATTAAGCAAGGCTCGCCAGTATGTGATGTGTCGGCGAGAGCTGAACACGCGCGTTTATCTTACACCTCTGAAAACGCTGTTTGCAATGTCCTCCTCTTTCATAGTGAAAATGGGGGTTGGCGTCTTATTTTTGGATGATGCATTATAACCCTCAGATGTACGCGATTCTTATGACATTTTATGAATCAGCATTTGTGAATCAAAAAAAAGAAGTGCTGTAAAAACATTCTCAGATGTGTAGTTTTAGAGAAATCCATGCGTAACTCTCAAAATTGAATGTCTGTTGCCTGACAGGTAGGTAGGCATCACACAAAACACAAGAGGGCATGTTAATCAGGATTTTGTAGCAGCGCACATACCACTTCAAAATAAATTTTGGGGAAAATATACATACATTTTCGTCATATATATTTGTGAGGATTAGCCTGCTGGAGTTTGTTGGTGTTGTTCAAAACCACCCGGTATATGTGAAAAGAAAAAAGACGGGTTTCAAAGTTACGGAAGTATAAATCTCTTGCTATGTGTAAATGATTTAGGCAACAGCCAAATATGTTACATTTGGTGTGTTGGTTCAAAGTTTTGATTGGAAATGTGTGAAGATGACGTGGATGACTATACTTAACTGTACGCACAACGGCGCAGTGAGCAAATGGTAGCTGCTGCAGAGCTACTTTTTTTGTTTCGGGACAGCACTCATGCTCCAGAAACACTGAGAAATTATTTTATGGCTTCGTTCCTGCTTTCTCGTACTATGTTATTTATATTCACTGATATAAGTGAATAATTTATTAACCGAACTAACGCACGTATAGGCTACATAACAAAGCCTTAACCGGGATTTGAATCCAGAACTCTCGAACCTCAATCCTTAGCGACCTCTTCTGCTGAGACCGTTGGCAAGTGATAACTCCCAGTTCATTGTATAATTTTTCACTTCGCAATTCCTTCATACTTGTTCAATTTTAATTAATATCTGGTGCCTACGAATTCAGCACAATCATTTGTCAAAGTGCTAGAGAGTAGCAGGGAACTAGTGCATTAGTGGCCATAATGTGTGACTAACACTGATGTTTGGCACTAAAGAGTGAACGCTTAATTATACCTTTTGTCGTTGTATTGCAGGTGAGAGGACGAGATGGGAGCGGTGGGTCCCGGCGCGGCGTTGTAAAATGCTTCGTTACCCGTCAGGCCACAGTGATCNCCCCCAACTTCCCTCCTGTAGCTGCCGTGTGTGTATTCCTGCTGCAAATATAATGAGTAATTAGCGTGACACGCCTGACTGTTTCAGAAACGCAAGATTTGAACGATCGAACACGGTTCTGGTGCTAATCATTCTCCGCTCTTTTAATTAATGGTTTCCCCCCTCTTTCTTCCTCCGGGTTTTCATCGCCCTTCATTTTACCCGGCTGCGTTATCTGCTCTGCCCTTCACTGTGCCCACCCGTTTATCGCGACGTCGCTGTGGTGCCCCGTTCGCAAACTGCGAGGCACTTAACAGAATGTCTCCTCAATAGCATAATCAGCAAGATTTTTCTGCAAGCCAGCTAGTTTGAATCAAGCTTGCATCAAGCTAACTTGACTTCACATGTCAAACTTGTAGCAAGCTTGATTAATTACACTTGCTGCAAGCTTATATTGGCAACCTACAAGCATAATTCAAGCCATCTTCAAGCGTGTCATTAGCAAGTATGTGCCAATCGTCAGAAATCAAGCTTGAATCAAACTTGATTCACGCATGATATGACAAGTTTGCAGGGAAAGGCGAATTTACGTCAAATGACAGCTTATCACAAGCTTATATGCTAACTGGGCTGTCTTAAAATGATTACTTCTTGGTGAATATTTTTATTCCCACAAAGTGACGTCAGCGCCAGATTGTTCGGAAGAAGCATGTGACGACCTTCAATGGCTGCGATATGTAATTTCTAGCTGAATGCTTCGCAAATTAGATATACTGCACTGGGATAATATTAAACGCTGTGGCAGCCAGCGGATTCAATTGCTGATTCCACTAGGTATTTCGGTCCTTCCTTATAAGAAAACTGCACATGAAAACTCTATGATGTTTGTAACAACTTTCGCTAATTACTTTTTTTTAAAATTTATTTAAGGCTGTTCAATATGACACATCAGTGATACTGGATTGAAATACCAAATCATTTAAAAAATAGCAATTGTGTTTTTTTAGTGTAAGTGTAAAAGTTTTAACTTAAAACCTTAATTCGTACAAATTTAAAAAAATATATATATTAAAATACAATGTTTGTATTTTTAAAGTCACAGGTGTAGCATTTTGTAATTTCTTTGAAATACCACACTTGGATCACCTGTAGTAAGGGTTTAAGTTCTAGTTATTTTGACTTTAAATTTTATCTCAAGAGTTAAAATTAAAATACGGGCGAACCGCAAAACTTATTTCCAATAAATATATTTCATAACATTCTAATACCATGGACAGTCATTTTGAGCTATATCATAACGTATTAATTTCGTTAAATTTAGAGATTTGTACGAAAAAAGATGTTAATTTAAAATGACTATAGCTTGTATCTTTCATTTTTAAAAAGCTATTTTTCTCTACTTCATACTTTATCAGTATATTATTTCATATCATAAAGACAAAGCATATAATAAGCTGAAAATGTAACTTATAAATTAATTTTAAGCTCTTGATTGCCATCAGCAGGACGAAAGTTAGAAGTGACAACGCTATATAAACGTTTTTTACACCTTGCGGAGAAAAACTAGTTTTTCTATAATGTGTGTAAGTATACTCGATAACATTGATTTTACGGAATGTACAGACAAACATTGATTTTACAGAAATTATTTTATAGCTTGGTTTCATGATCCATAATTATTCTATATTTAATTTCTTGGTGATTTAAGTTTTTTTTATCCAGTAATTTGGACGTAACATGAGTACTAATAACAAAAATAGTATGTAACATTCTACCCAGTTTACATTTAAAATGTCGGTATTTCCAAACAACACAAATTGAAAACTGTGCGGAAAAAATACACGAAACGAATGACAAGTGCCCGATTAGCTGCGAGTATATTAAAAGAAGAGACATCTGATATTCGCGAAAAGATGTCCGCACAGGCTAGATTTCAGTATTCAACATATACGCCTGCAACTTTCCTTTTGTTATTATTGGCCGCGTGTTGGTTCGAATTAACTTTTAAGTCAATTCATGCCTGAAAGGGGCTATGTGCGTAGTCACATAATGAGTAATGATTAGGTAGAGCACAACAGTATAAGATTGGGTTTATTGAACATAGGGATTATACAATAACTATTTGCGTGACTATTGATAGGGGGAGTTTAAATGGAATACCAAAATGCTAATTAATTATATTAAGTTTTATTACCGCACGTCACTACTATTACAATCAAATTGGAAAGTCCCCATCTTGTTCATGTTGCCGGAGGCTGATTCTAGGAGGCGGTTAACGACGGCCGGACACACCCATCTCCACGTCTTCTTGGTCCACGGCCCCGATGACAAAATACACTGCTTCCAGTGTTACGTTATCTTATATATCGGGCGCGTTGTTGATTATTTTCGGCCCCGTTTTCAGTCCGGGGGAGGGGGTTTCTGTAACTGCCTTTCGTAAGGTATTGCTCATACACGCTCGTGCCCTGGTTCAATATTTGAAGGTGTGATAAGGCAGGTCATCCAACTAAGGCCTGATCACTTCATAACAGTTGTGTCTGTGAGGAAACACTGCCTAAATTAACTGGGCCGCGCGTCCAATCAGAACTGGCATACTCCGATACTGAGCAGCTGCGATTCGCGTGCAGACATCCAAGACGTGGAACATCTAATATCGAACAATCACGAAAGTGGGTGTGAGGTAGAGTGTTTTGTGATACAAGTAGCCATAAAATCTTTTCGCGAAAGCCAGGTGTCCGAAAGTTTTAATTTCTTTTATGGGGACCTTGGGTTGGTCCAACCCTCGGAACACTTGAGAATTCAGAATTAAAATGAAGGCGTGTATTGTGAACTTCAGCCACACAAGCTAGCAATATGACGGAACGCCGTTTACCGATCAGCCCTTGGGATACTAACTTGCTAGACGGCAGCCCGACCAAAAGGGAATATTCCGAACGCGCAGTAGCCAACCAGTCAAGACTCGTTTCCGCAGTTTCGCGCGGCCAATGAGCGACAGAGTACGCTTACATGAGAAAAAAAATCTCCACGCCGTTTGTATTCTTGTCTATTCCGTAGCAAACGTTTATTGAATAGTCTCTACCCTCTCGCAACACCGGGTGCGGGATCTCGCGGGGGTGGTCTTACACTACCATGGTTCTGGAGTTCTCTCCGAGTGCTCATGTTTATTTACTCATCATCTCCATTCCGACATTGCTCCACCCACATCTCAGGTCACCTCGCCCGTTCTTCATGCTGATGCCACCTTCTTCTCATCTCAGCAACGTTGACCGTGCCTCAGGGTTTACTCATACAGTTCCAGTATCATTAATAATGTATCTTAGCGCAGAAGCATTTTCATGTTTTCTGGCGCTGAAACTTTTGATATAGTAATGCGCGTATTTGTCTTAATCATAAACTTAAAAAGAATGCTGAGAATACCCCCAAAAGTAGTTTTTTATTGTGCCAAATATGCGTGTTACAGTTACTAACTTCCCACGGAATTGTTTGAAATTTAAAGCTACTATTTGTAGGATGAGTCAGTTTATTGCTGAATGCTTGTAACATTTCTGATAAACCCTTGTATGTGTCGAAAATAATGCACGCACTGTTTTGATACGTTCATGCGTAATGTGTGTGTAACATGTGAAGCGTCTGCAATCTGCAGTAACTTTAACTTAAAAGTTGTCTGTCAACATTATGGATTGCAGAGAGCATCGAGCGTAGGTAACTTGAGTGTAAATAAGTATGTATAGTCAGGTCGACCAGAAATTGGCCGAGAAGTGAAACGTTTGACGTAATGTAGAACAGGTGAGGTAAGTCTTAAATCACAGCGGTCTAGCTGGCTGTGTTTCAGTAACACAGGTTTATCTTTTTACCGAATAACGTCTTTGTTTCAGCCTTCGAATTCGTGTCCTTAGGAGCTGCCAGTTTCCGTTTCTGAGTTGATGCCTTCCGTAATTCCATAGACTTTCCTGTGAGGAGCCGCGCGCCGTGTCTCGAAGTGCTGGTGCTTCACAAGAGCAGGCGTTGTCGGTGATGTGCCTGAGAGAGTGATTGTGGGAGGGCGAAAGAGTGGGGAGAGGGGTTGTTCGACAGGCGTGTGGGCGTTGAGGCAGCCGATCAGTGTTGCCAGCTTGAAGAATAAATCCCATTGCAGAGGGATTTTTCGAATGAAAACGGATTGGAGGATTTTTTTTTTTAAGGCTATACACGTTACAAACGTAGGATTTTTAGATGCTCATTTTTGCAACTGTTGTATCGAGGTATCTCAGTTCTAAGAAACTCTCTAAAGCTACAGGTGCAAAAGCAATATCATTCGCGTTAATATAATTCGCGCTAATATCATTCGCGCCTTGGCTTTTCTATGGCCGTATAATAAATACCCTTGGTGTTGATAGCGATTTGTTCAAAAACTCAGATAATTGAAGTGGTCAACCACTTAGCGCATTGTATTCAAGTTCATCTAAGTATAAAAAAAAAAGTTGTATATCTGAAGACATCCCCAGAAGTGTTATGGCATTTATATTAAAAACAAATTATCATTATTTTTAAACAAAGGACAGCGTACTTATGGTCTTTGCAGGTGCATGATGTCACTACACCTTTTAATAATCACGTTTTAACTTTACATTAAAAAAAAAAAGTAAAATGTCGGATGCAAGAATTTTTTTCAGGCCGAGGGGAAATTTGAACTGGCCCCAAGGGATATTTTGCTTACAAGAGCCTGGCAACACTGCAGCATACAGAGCACGGCGCATGGGAGGGCCGCGCATCTTGTGGAGTCACTCTTCTCGCCACCCGGCTTACAAAGCGTTCCCAGGATGGAATGTGCACGGCAATGCTCCTACACCACCTCCACAAACGTTTCACCTCGACCTATACCACTTCAGGCAAATTTTAATGCTGGCATCGCAGAACCATTAGAAGCTAAGTTACAGTTTTCTACACTAAAAGGGTTGTATCTGAGTCATGTTCGAATTGGCAGACGTAGCGTCACCCGAGTTTGTATACCACAATGACAACATATATAGTAGTTTAGTATTTTGTTTTAATAATGTAATGAAAGCTACTAAATACCAAATCACCAAATATAATCACTAGGTCTCCACCGTGTTGGTCCAACCGTTAGAGTTGTGATTGGTCTATCGTATCGTTAGTTTTTTCGATTGGTTCAAAGCCGCCCAAAGGGTGAACAAACTGTAGTCCAATAACAAAAGCGATACAAACGCACACGTTTTTTTAAGTCTGCCCTGTCTTAAAATAATAATGTAAATAGTAGTTATTACAGTTATCTATTAATAACATATAGATCGTCTTGAACACATTCTCAGTATAACGAGTCTCCGCATTAATATCTTCGTGTCTGTTGTCACTACTTAACAAAAACTAATGCGTAGAGTATACGTCTCTCGGTTGTGCTCGGAGGTAAAACTGACAGAACCTGCTGATTATTATGGATTTTGAACTATTAGGTACAGGATTCGGGGATTTGAAATCATTGATTCATGCCGGGGTTTTCTTGAACCTTATACTGCGCGGCTTCCGTGACATTGACTTGCAGGTAAGACTTCATGTTCGCCTGTGTGTGCATTCAAGCATTGGCCTCGTGCTGCCACGGCGGAGGCTGTGGTTGGTTCTCCAGAAGCTGATAAGTCGCGGACCAACTGCAGTTGTAATTTCAACGCACCAGTATTGAATTCTATTTTCTCTCGAAATGAATCTCTGAAAATTTAATTTCTCCACACATCCGTAGGAACATCTGCTCGTCGCGAAAAGTTTTATGCTAACTCTGGTTTAAATAATCCTACCTGCGCACCTGCAGAATTCCTTTGGTTATTGTCCGCATTTCTTTGTGGGACGAAATTTTCTTACTTAACTGGGCCAATCACAGACATTTATAGTCTATTCACGGAAAAGTGAGCACTTTTTGAAGCCACCTCATTTCAAATAATAGTCAATAAATATATTTTATTGTAGCCTTAGACGTTAACTTTTGAGTCCGGTGAAATATATACACTGTGTTTATTACTTACAGGGTAATATTTATTCTAAAAAGTAGTGCGATATGAATGTTACGAACAAGTATGATGTATCAGTTTTTCTACAATACTTGTTGCTTTTAGATTGAGGACAGTATATTACAACAAAGTGGCAATTAACTTCTCTTGAACTGTATGAAACAATGAGATATCTATCCGTCTGGAAATATTTACTGAGATTACTTTCTTTTTAAGTAAATATCTGTAACCATGGTACTGTAGCGCTTAAAATTAAAAAATGGGGTAACGTCGGGCATCAGTACAAAATATTATTGGGGACGAGTCACGTAGTAGTGTCGGCTAAGCTAAGGATAAACTACTTGGCCTGTATACAGGTTGATTCTAAAATAATTGGACAAACATTGAGGGGTGGTAGAGCTCACTAAATCAAACAATTGTATAGGCAATCGTTGAGGCACAAACACAAAAATAGCACATGAAATGCAACACAGTGTTTATTTACAACGTCGCCACTAAATGCCTTTTTACAGCAATGTTTATAATAATTGCTCAAAATTGCTACCACCGACAGTAATGCAAGCGTCGTAGCGTCGGTGGAGTGATTGGCGAACAGATTCAAATACGCCGGGTATTTCACGCACGCCACCATTGTCAGCCAATCACGCCATATGTAGAGGTTGCCAAGCATGCGTGACTGTTTGGTGGATGCATTTCCAGCAACTGTATTAACATTTTCTGTACGGAATCACTCGTTAGGTATGCTGCTAATAAACATTTTATGTTTCCGTTAATGTGTTTTTTTTTTTTTGTGTTTGTGCCTCAACGCGTCACTTCCGCCCATATATTCCTATACAATAATTGTTTATTTTAATGAGCTCTACCACCCCTCAACGTTTGTCCCATGATTTTAGAATCATCCTGCATAGTTCCAAGTTATTACTGCGGCCATAAAACACACAGAGGGGCGTTTCGACAAGCAAATGCTTTGTTGAGACAGAAGGAAATACGTCTCGTCCGCTGCTGGAATGGAAGACGGACTCCCGGGTCGGCGAATAAAAAGGAAGCAATGCACAATAAACAGCGGTGCGGGCAACAAATTATAGTTAACTGCGCGAATGTTGGTCGGTCGGCGGGTAGCAGACAGACTTTACGACGCGTTATATTCAGCGCGCCGCCTCGCCGCTCCAGTAATCTGCTGGAAAAACGGAGCAAGAGGAGAGGCCAGGAATGTAAAGGAGCCGGGGGCTGTTGAGTTTCCCCGTCACGTTTCATACAGCGTGTTGGACACAGCGAGCGTGTGACGGCCCTTTCGTCGCCCTGCTCTGCCCCCTCCCCCCCTTGTAAAACTGTGCACCCTACACACCAAAAATCCTCATTACTCTGCCACTTACCCGGAACATCTTGTTCTACTTTCGTGTCCATGACGATGGCGAGCTCCCGCGCTGACCTAACAGTTTCCACCTGGATTTTCCCGCACCCCTCCTGCTTCACCACGATTATGTTACATGCGAATTTAGTTTGAATTAATTACCACCGCTAACGTGAACCGGAATAGGCATAGTACAAGTGCTATTAATGCTTTATATATAACTTTTACACATATTAATGTGTGTGCGTATGCGCGCGGCGCCTGCAGTTTTTTCTACTTGTATTCGACATTAAACATCCTCTTTTTCGTAATGAAAAGTTTATTATCTGGGGAGTGCGTAGGCCGATGCGAGTATTTATTAATTTTATCTCCTTACACCCCCATGTAATGGTGGTCGAGCGGTTTAGACGTTGGACTGGCAATCGAAGGGTGGTCGGATGGAAACCGCGTGGCAAAAATTTGAGCTAACCTGCGCCGAAACGAGTGTACGTAAGGGCGAGGGTCCCAGTCCTCCTTGCACTGGAATTCGACCTTACATTACCGCGCCCCTAGCGGCCATCGACGGTACGCAAATGGACGCCACCAGCGCACCCGTAGCGGCCATCGACGGTACTCAAATGGACGTCACCAGCCCACCCCTGCCGGTGACGAGTGAACCAACACACAATATGGCCGTATCGATACCAGCGCTCCTAGCTGCGAACCGAAGAACTTCGGATCAGTACACCCTGGTGGCGGGCGCGAGAATTAAATATGGCCGCCTACAGCAGACGACTGCTGGCAGTTGCGGGAATTAATTTTGGAGTACGTAAAAAGCAAGAGGGATAAAATAGGTGGGAGACAAGAATGAAAGATGGTAAGCAAGAGAGAAATAGGAGACCAGAAGGAATTTGAGAAAACCAAGGGATAGATCAGGCGAGAGATAACAGGCGTGGGAGAGAGACAATATGGAATGAGAGAGCATGAAAAATATAATTACGCAGAATGACAAGAGCATGAAGAAAATCGGAATGCCACAGCATGAAAAAACAAGGTTGAATGATAGAGCAGGAGGTTGGGACTGGGAAAATGGAAATTCCGAAAAGAAAAAAAAAGCGAAATTCCGAGAGAAAAACGAGATAGATGCAGCTGATGAGGAATGACAGAGCATAAGGTTTCGGCTTGACGTCATCCAAGATGGCAGTCCTGGCACCCCAGTCCACAGCCCCAATCGCGTGAACATACTATTTCTAGCTATTAAAATACAGTATCAAATTAAATCACTAACTCTTCTGAAGCACTTAGAGACGTTTCGCATCTAGCGTGTTGGATTGAACGATTATGTTGCATCATTTCTTCAACCGATCCCGGGTAAGAGAGGTTTTGGGAGTCGATTAAGGCGAAGCCAGGTGGAGATGGAGTGGAAACAAAATGTGATAATGTTAGAGACGGGATCGCCCCGAGATTATACTTACCGTCATACTGCAACGTCTGCCACGTTTCCCACGTGCGAAAATCCGGGAGTGACCCCACCGGGAATCGCAGCTGGTTCTCTTTAATGGGAGGGCAGTGGTCGGACCACTGCCCCACCGCGGCGTCCTAGCCGAGTGTCGTGGTGTGCTTAAGGTGTTAACGAGGCACCAGTTCTCGCCATATTCCATTTAGCTGTTGATTCCCAATAATTTTCATTTTAGATGGTGTAAAAACTTTCTTCGCACGACGCAACCTAAATAATTTCTTAAGTTTTACTAGCCACACATTGTTTTATTAATTTCAAAAAGTAATTGCAGGGAATAAATAAATGATTCGTTCCTTTTGAATGATAACAGAATTTATACTAGCAACAACAGTTAAGCAGTACCGACTTCAGATAACGAATAAGCAGTTCGTAATGCCTAAGGCCTGGGAAACATCGCAAATGAACTCCAGGACAAGCTAGATATTAAACATGTGTAGGTCCACACTATAGTTGCTTTTCCATTGGATCACAGTGTTTTAGACTCGGCGTGGACGACCCGGAGATAGTAAGTAGCAAAGTTGCAAGAAAACACGGACCGAAACTTGTGCTACCTTTTCTGGGGTAAAATGGGCATTTCATTGGAGCAGCAGACGATGAACAAATACTTGAGACTTGACGGTTCATACGATTTTGGAGTCTTGTCTACAGATCGTTGAATCCGTGAAAATTTCCTGTCTACAGGGTAGATAAGTACATAGAGACGTAATGAAGTGGCTGTTCCTTTGTTATGGGCGTACTCATCTTCTGATTGGCTGCGTGAAGCTCTGGGAACGGGCCTTGTGTCTTATTGGTTACTGCATGCTGCGAAGAATCCCTATTGGCTGGTCTGCCGGCCGGCGTGTCGGTTACCTGGCACTGATTGGCGAACGGCGTTCCAATTTTTTGCTGGACAATGATGCCATTGTACTGGCGTGTGCGACTGGAGTTCGCTGTATACGTGACTTTTTCACCTCTGTATCCTTAAGCATTCTGTGTCCCTACCAACGCCCTGTTGATCCATAGAGCATAACACAAAGTGTGTAATACAGGTTGTAACGGAAATGACATGTGTCCAATATGCTGGGAGTTGATGCTCCTCGAAGTAAGAACGGTTCTGGAGCGTGGACCCAGCTGGGCATTTATTTAGGCTTTGTTAGCGAGGCGCGGCAGTGTCTCGTGGCCGGCCGGTGCAACTATAAATAGCGGGCATGCAGATCGCCGCCGTTTGCGCAAGCGCGCAGCTGTCGACCCCCGAGTCAATTGCCAATGAAAAGGAATTAAAAGCTATTGAACGACGGCGCTGACTAGAGGGTTGTCCCGTCGTGAAGCCCGGTCACGCCGCCACCTCATGGGCGCGTCACTCGCTTTATCGGGGCATTTTTTACAGCCCTGATTAGTGGAGATAAACGATTTTCTCAAAAAGAGTTCTGACCTTGTTGTTTTTCAAAACACTATGGCTCATATCAACTTTGGTGATTGCATGGTTTTAGGTATGCAACTTGCGTGCCTGCCCGCGAATCACAGACGTTAAGCATCGGAGTGGTCTTATTATGACCTACCCTGTGAAGTACCAACATGTCAACTCACAAAGGCACGCAGCCAGTAACCAAAGGGAAACTTAATATTGGCGCGTAGGATATTGAAGTGTACCTGTTGCCCATTCTAAGTGCACTCATTCTCTGCACCTAGTGACCAACAAAATTTGCGTTATTATTTGACATCAGATCCGTATATACTCCAGCGCGCGACAGGTGTGCATTGGCTGCTTTCCGGGTTTGAAACCACTCTCTTTCTGATAGGACTGCACTTGATTTGTATTGTACTGTACCTGGTGTTACCTAGTTTACACATCAGTTACTGTAACGCAGCTGTTTAGTCGACGTCACACCACGTGTTTAACACTTTGAGGTCTGCACCAGTGGCGTGTGGTGAACTGTTGCAAGGTAAGCTGGTGCTTGCTCACTGCTCTACATTCTCGGTGCACGCAGCAGGAGCCAGTGACCACCGCGCTGCGTAGGTAAACTGAATGTATTCCGACCACTCACAAGACAGAGCTAACGCCAGCTTACCTTGCAACAGTTCACCACACGCCACTGGTCTGCACGTTATTTGCTGGGATTCAAGACAAGTTAGAAGTGAGCTGTATGCCATCATGTATAGCAGGAAAGCCTATTCTGTTGATTCTGTTGGTTTCTTTATCCCCACTCACCATCGTCCTATTGGTACACACGACCACGAACGCGCTTATCTTACTTAGCAGCGTTCATTATTGTTTAATTGTCAGCCGCTGGGTAGCCGAGCTGATTTCGTCCGAATGTCCTTTATTTCGTGAAACGTTCTGCAATTAATAGTGTCCTTTTGAGTGGACATAACAACAACTAAATACGGTAAATTTTGTTACTTAGATACAGTGTCCTTATAATATGCCGTTAAACACTATGTTTGAAACTAGCGTTGCTGGAACTACACTCGAGTATAATCCTCAAATCGAGAATGGACGCCTCACCACTCGCTAGTGAGTGGTCGTAATACGTTCAGTTTTGTGCCAGCTTGACGGTGGTAATTGGTATGGTCACCCTATTTTCGCGAAAAGCGTTTCATGCAGACTATACTTGAATATACTGCCTGCACACGTGCAGAGTTTTCCTTCTGTAATTGACCGCTAGTCTTTGTGAGAAGACTTTTGATATTTGACTGGGCCAGTGACAATAACGTTACTTCGATACTGAACGTTTGCGATTCCTGGGCGTGCACCTAAAACGCGTAGCTAGTAAACCCATCAGTTCTTGAAAGTGGAGCTGAGCTAAGTGTTTTGAAATACATACAACTAGTGGTGAAATCTTCGCGAAAATCGAGTGTCCAAAGTTATTGCAAGATCGCGAAAAATTACTAAGCCAACGTATCGTTGAACTTTCTTAGCTAGCTTATCCTTTTATGTTTGGACGATAACTTTTTTTTACTCGTTTGAGTTATTCAGATTTTTCCCATTCTGATACAATGAAATGGGATAGTAACTTCGTACATGCAAGACGGCTAGTAATGAGTGAAATGTGTCGGACACGTGCACAGTACGTTGGATCCTAGGAAACAGTAAACCATATACTCTGGTTACTGATTCTTGCTGAGTGCGCCCAGAGTGTACGATGGCGAGCAAGCGCCAGCAAACCAGCACGTGGACACACGCTCTCCGGCAGACACAAGCCCACCCCGCACGGTGCCCGTCTCTTTCACCCACCGGGCTCCTACAAATGCGGCGATCTCGGACTCAAAGCGCCTAATGACGTAATTGCGTTAACTGGGGGCTGTGCGCGGACAAAGCCGAGCGGGCCCGGAGCCCCCGGAATGGCGCCGTCCGGAAGTGTCCGGAGGCCGCCCGGACCGACCCCGGAGGAAGAACATCGGCCGTCGGTGGCCCCTCCCACGACGTCGCCCCACCCTCGCTCGATACGGCCACAGAGTACTTGTGAATACAGAAGTGAAACAGCCGCTTGTACCACGAACTACAACCAGCACACGACAGCAAAATGTAGGATTGCCGTTTGCCAATCATCGCTTGGTAACCCATTCGCCAGCCTAGAGTGCATTAACCAACCAAAGACGAAGCCCGTTATCAGAGCTTAGCGCAGGCAACCAGAGAATTGGTACACCCAATTCAAAGGAACCACCATTTCGTTTCGTGTCTGTACTTATCTACCNAGCGCAGGCAACCAGAGAATTGGTACACCCAATTCAAAGGAACCACCATTTCGTTTCGTGTCTGTACTTATCTACCCTGTGATAAGGCGGCGGCCTCTCTCACTGGCATGGCGGTAACTTGCTAACAACATTTTAAAAAATCTTAAAAATTATGTTTTTCTTTGGCAAAATGCATTTTTTAGTCAAATGCATAAAAAATAACTACTAATACTCACTCATTTACGGTCGCTATTTGGGCGAGTGCGTGAAAATGTATCTGTGTGCTTTTATTGTGCGAGAGCAGGAATTCAACCTGCTTGCAGAGCTGAGTATTATTTCAAATAGGTACTTAATATTCACGTAGAAACAGTCTCCAGCATTTTCTTCATATTTTTTAATACTACATTACGAAGCATGCATATAAAGTTACTTAAATTTTATATATTTTAGATTAGGAAGTTATCAGCTTTTGACTAAATGGATTCTGCTTTTGAACCCCTCATTATTCACGGCTGAAAATACTGTTTCGTAATACGTAAATAATCTGTAAAGAATCTCCAGAAATAGCCATTAAAAATAATCGTGATAATTTATATTCCGTTAAATACAGGAAATTAGAGAGTCAACTTGATTTTTAACGGTATTTTTAATTATTTTAAATATATTTTATGTACAGCCTACACTATTAAATTCTAAAACGGTGCCTCCCGATAATTGCAGAGAAATAAATTGCCGCTTTGATATTTACGAACAAATATCTTCTGCTGTGTTGCGAGCTTTTTTTTTTTTCTGTAGACAATAAACATACACACAATTTTTCCCTCAGGAAATGGGCGTATTACATGGAAGTATTGCCATTCGACTAATTATGTGGCATATATAGTACTGCAGATCACTGTTGTAAAAGTCTGGCTGTTAATTCTCGGTGACCTCTGGCGTGGGAAAGCAGTATATTTATTAAATGAACTTTGCGTGTGGTAGGGTTGGGGAATGTCTAATTTCTTTTTCAAAACGCGGATTAAGCCATGTTGAAATAACTCCAATTAGTCTGAAATTTTGTAGAGAAAAGTTTCCGAGGAGATGTTTGACTTTCTTTTTCATATTCTGCGTGATTAAAAATCTCCCAAGTTAAAAAAATTCTGTTTGACTTATTCGTTGCTGCATAAAAAAAAAAACGCAGCGTAGCTTTATCTAATCCGAGGACAAAATTTTTTCTCCATTTTCCGTTCAGTCCGAGGATAAGTCTTCTCAAAAAGCGAATTAAATAACGACACGGCTGTAGCGTCCGATAACTGTAATCGTTAAGATAAGTAAATTAAGGTTTCGTATAAAGATTTATTGCTGAAGTTAAGGGTGACGACGAACAATCAATTTACACGAAAAAAACTTTTGCTGAACTAGATGAATAATGCGTGATTCTGTCAAGAAAAATTACATTACAATACAGACTTAAAAGAAAAGGTTTCATCAAACCTAAGTTACACTGCTGTTATATCTACGAGTGTCTACGAAGAGACCAGTGGCAACATTTATAATAATTTGTACAGTGTAACATGACTCATAAACTGACTCATAAAAAAAACCGTAACTGTGATATGAAAATTGAAATTGTCACTTTCGTTCACTGATTTGTATATTTTAGAATAATTTTTTTGTATTGTTTTCGCTGGTTCTTAGTTTAGAGAAACGGCTCTAACGTCAAGTTGGGACGCACTCACATGGCAAGCTTTTTGAAATAATGCCTTCCCTCACCAACTAAATATTTTTCGCTACCCCCTTACGGAGTATCTTATAAAAATATAGTGTTTTTACATTTAGTTTAACATTTCATTTTTATAATAATAACTTTGGAGTAGATTTTAAAAATGTAGTTATAAAAATATTTTTAATGCAATAAGACAAACTGTAAAAGAATTAAGACAAACGCACAACAAAATATACACAAAGAACATTTGAAACATATATACGTACACAAAACATAGCTGCGCGTGCACGACGTCCCAGGGGTTTTATTCCAAATTTTCTCGAAACTCAAGATCCCGATCGTGAAATAACGAATTACGTCAAATTTCCTGTGTTTGGTCTTGTAAGTTAAAGATGACTCCTCGATTCACGTGAGAAATCGATCGAGGCCACTCGACAAGTAATATGTTGTCGAAAGCTGCGTCCCTGAGCGGGAAGCGTAAATCAAACATGGCAGGTGAGAAGCATAGTGACCGTATTTATTGCAAACGTGCATACATCTTATGGTTCCGTGTTTCTTAAACGTAATAGATAACATATAAAAGGTTATAATACACGTGGAACATAAATATATGCATATAAATGTGTTCACATATGTTCGGAGTTTTGAATGGTATATTTCTGTATCGTGAGTTAATTGTGTAAGTCTAGCAATGGCTGGCAGAGTGGTTACGTCGCGTGCCTGCTTATACGAAGAGAAATGGGCAGCTACTATCGTTTTATGAATAACTATAACTATATAAGCTCCACAGTGGTAACGGGAATTCATGCGTTCCTATACTGAACAATTAAACACTTATTACTATGTAAGAATTGTTGTTTAGGCCTAACGTAATTTCCTAGGCAAACTTTGTAGTTGTATTTATTAAAATTACATTTTACGTATCGTCTTCTATAGATTTTGTTACGTACATCACAGTGAAATTTATTTAATTGACTGTTAGATGGGACTACTACGTAACGAATTAACTCCTATATTTTAACAGTCGTTTTTATATGTGAAACAGTATGTTCCTTTAAAACGAGTAATGTTTCCACCTACCAACCTGTGTATACAACACATTAACCATCCATCGTCTCACCATTTTCCTCAGCCAAGCCTCTATCCTAATCTAATCTAATTCGACGCAAATGCGCTAGGCCTTAAGCCCCTGCCACACTGTTAAACGTTCGCCTTCAACTGTATTTGACAATATAATTTGAAGACAAAACAATGGCGTCAAATTTTTCCTTACAAAGAATTTTATCAAATAATCTTGAATGTGTTTGAAAATGTGCCACACTGTCAATTTTTTTACTAGGATAATCTAATTTCAGTTATTACACTGAAGAGCCAAAAAACTGGTACACCTGCCTAATATCGTTTAGGGCCCCCGCGAGCACGCAGGAGTGCCGCAAGACGACGTGGCATGGACTCGACCAATGTCTGAAGGTATGCAGGAGGCAATTCACACCATGAATTCTGCAGGGCAGTCCACAAATCCATAGGAGTGCGAGGCGGAGGAGATATCTTCTGAACAACATGTTGCAAGGCATCCCAGATATACTCAATAATGTTCATGTCTGGTGATTTATATGGCCAATGGAAGTGTCTAAAGTCAGAAGAGTGTTCCTGGAGCCACTTGGTAGCAACTCTCGACGTGTGGGGTGTCGCGTTGTCCTGCTAGAATTGTCCACGTCCGTTGGAATGCACAATGGACATGAATGGGTGCAGGTGATCGGATAGGATGCTTACGTATCTGTCACATGTCAGAGTCATATCTAGACATATCAGGGGTCCCATTACACGCCAACTGCACACGCCCCATACCATGACAGAGCCTCCACCAGATTGAACAGTCCCCTGTTGACATATAGGGTTCATGGATTCATGAGGATGTCTCCATACCCGTATACGTCCATCCGCCCAATACAATTGGAAAAGAGACTCGTCAGACCAGACAACGTGTTTGCAGTCATCAACAGTCCAATGGCGGTGTTGGCCGGCCCAGACGAAGCGTAAAACTTTGTGTCGTGCAGTCAACAACGGTGCACGAGTGGGCCTTCGGCTCCGAAAGCACATATCAATGATGGTCCGTTGAACAGTTCGCACGCTGGCACTTGTTGATGCCCCAGAATTGAAATCTACACCAATTTGGGAAACGGTTGCACGTCTGTCACGTTTAATGATTCTCGTCAGTCGTCGTTTGTCCCGTTCGTTCACGATCTTTTTCCGGCCGCAGCGATGTCGAAGATTTGATGTTTTACCGGATTCCCGATATCCACTGTACTTTCGTGAAATGGTCGTATGCGAAAATCCAAGTTTTATCGCTACCTCGGAGATGCTATGTCCCATCTCTCGTGCGCCGACTATAACACCACGTTTAAATTCACTTAAATCTTGATAACCTGCCATTATAGCAGTAGTAACTGATCTAACAACTTTGCCAGACGCTTGTTGTCTTATGTAGGCGCTACCGACTGCATCGCGTTACTCTGATTGGTTCCATACCTCTGTTATTTGCAAACGCACGCCTATACCAGTTTTTTTTGGCTCTCCAGTGCATTCAATAATTATGTTCATAGTGAGATATTGCTTTTGTTTTTCCATCCAGTCCATTACATGAATAAATGTAAGGAATGTTATTTATTTTCGCTTCTTTACTAAATTGCAATTTTATTTATGAGAGTTGTTTCCTGCACACTTAAATTTAATGCCTCTGAGTTTGTAATGTTATTTGCAATATTCACTTAAAATACCATTCATGCCCAGACAGCTTCTACATAAATTAATTATCCTCATAACCTACTTCGTTTCCAGCAACAGTTCGTTATTTTAGGATTTTTTGACGTCCATTTTTGTCGTGAACGATTCTAATTGGCTGACGCCGTCAAACAGAAATGTTTTTTTCAGAACCGGTTCAATCTACAAATGTTTGATGTAAACTGAAGCAATCCAACTTTTTCAGGAAAATTTGGCGGCGGTTATGACGTTTCGATGACGTCCAACTTTATTTGTCCAAACTTATTGAAAACAGTTTGACGTAAAATTTTGACAGTGTGACAGGTGCTTTAGGAACGCAGCCTGCACAACCAAAATTACAATAAACCTCGAAAATAACGAAAAGCGCAAACAAAAACTGTAGCAAAATCTTCAAAATTCGAAAAAGCTATCAATCGTAAGTCCATGAAACTCGTCAGTCAAACGGCACACACAAAGTGGCGTCGTAACCCCGACGACAAGGTTCAGAAATCCGAACCGTCACCGACGGCGTCCACAGAAGAACTAGCGTCTAACCATACGATGAGATAGTAGCCATGCCGAGAAATTTCACACTAAATATCCCACGTTCCGCTTTGATGAATGGAATAGTACGGGTTTTTTAAAAGACAGTATATAAATAATAATTATATGTATGTGTAATATTATGCATTAACTAACCACTTATAATGCACATTTTGTAAGAAAGCTTTACTTTCTTCATACATTATTACAGGCACAGTGTGTGTTTGCATGTGTTAGGTTGCCTGCCAGAACACAGGGGAGGCTGGAGAAGAGTTTTGTGGTGGGGCGGTCGATAAATTCCGAGCATTGCCGATGGTGAGGTCGTGGAACGATAGTGCGCTTAGAATAACTATTTAGTATATTTTGCTCCCGATCGTTTCAAACGGCGTCTCCCGATCGGCAGGAGCGTTGCCTGTCGAGGTCGACATCGAGACCTGCCGTTAGACTACTCGAGAAACTTAGAATAAACCCCCCCAGGTATAGCCTATTCACGGTTTCTTCGGATGTTTTGAAACAAACCTGTGAAAAATCACCCCAGTAGTAACATGTCAATCTGTTTTTTTAAATAACTTAACTCTCTAAAGTATAATATTTTTGAATAACTGAAACTTTAACTTACTTTCTTTTGTAGCTTGTAATATTTATTTAGTATTCAATACGAATTAACAACAGTGAGAACAACGATGTGTTGGCAACGGCTAGTAAATATAGTTTACAGTTAAAATATTGTTATAACGAATATTTTTGGTATGCTATTTGTAAATTAAACGTTGCCTATTGAAATAATAAAATTTTTAAGTAGCACTGATATGAACATATTTAATTTTTACAGTTAAATTTATCAGCGCAAATTACGTTGCGTAGGCCCTAGTGACATGGTGTTTTTTTTCCGCCCGAAGAAAAAACTTGAATACGTGGAGCGGAGCTTGTCGCGCTCACGCGTTCCCTCTGTCTATCTCTCTCTCTCTCTCTCTCTCTCTCTCTCTCTCTCCCCCCATTTCTGGTAGTTTCGCACCGCTAATAGTAGCGGGAAAATTATAAATGTTTTCATTTTTAGCATATTTTATACTTATTACAACAAAGAAAAATTATTTTTGAATTTGTAACTAACAACTGAAATTAGATTTTAATGTTTGAATATTTATTATAATCATATATTAAGATGTGATGGCGGGACGGTTACAAATCCGAAGTTGGCAGAAGTGCGGCGACATGATTATGGCATGGCATGTTGCTCTTGGCTGAACGAAGTGTTAATTTTTCTTTAAAAGAGCTGGCAACCAGTCATAACCTCAACCTCCAACCTGGGGAACAAAGATATTTCCATATCGGTTTTCTCGCGTAGGGTAATGTGGGGCAAGAGCCCGCACTTAAGAAAACAGCAGTCGATTGTGTCTGTTGCAATGATGTATTTCACATAAACCCACGTGTATATGCTCCGGCATATACCTAAAATAACCACATCAAGTTTGTACACGTGTTTTGTTAAACCTACCTAGACAAGTTACGATGTTGTGATAAATCCGTTTTTCCACAGCAGGAATCAATATCCTGTAACTTGTGTCGTGACCGCTGCTTGTGAAAGGGTATTGTTGGTTTCAGTTACGCTTTGTAAGTGTTGCATGCGTGTGTGTGTGTGTGCGTGCGTTTGTGTGAGCAGCATGTGTGTGTGTGAGAGAGAGAGATATTGCAAACATTGGACGGGCGCAATTTATACGTTTTAACCGTGAACTGTTTTATTACGGAATTGATTACTTGAAAGTCATGCCTGTTTATAAAAACTACGTAACTTCGCCCTAAGTGTTTGAAACACAATTGTGTAACGTGCTTACGTTTTTGTGATTTATATGTTTGCCACAATCCCAACAAATAATTAAACCCAGCCAGAAAGTTTTAAATAAATAAACCTAGTAAAAACTAAGTACCTATGCAAAGAAATATAAGCGGAATAAAAGTTACGGTAGGCCTATTTGTGTACATGTTTAATATTATTTTTTTATGTTTGTCGCTGCTACGTACAAATAATAAGCGACACGAGTTGCGTGCTTGAATTTACTGTCGGTTTCGTTGGGTTGGTTGCTCCTTAGTTTTAATATTTATTCCAACTGCGGCCCCGTCCTTTTAACGAAATAACCCAAAACATACTAATAACAAGAGGTAGAATACTACAGTTCTTTCCCCCACAGTTGTAACTGGGTTAAACACAGTCGCGGCAAAATATTAACGTGTTTTATGTGTACTGTGCTAGATCGTGTATAACACAAATATGTTAACAATATGTCAAATAATTACCGTAAGAACTATCGTCAATACATAGCTGCATTGTTAAAAAGTTATAAAACTGACCTAAATATTGTTATAGGCCTAAATTGTGAACATTCGTTCGTAATGGTTTTTGAAATTTGATAGAATTATGTGAACAGCTGAAAACAATAAACAAAGCATTTGACAGTTAAAACGTAAAAGTCACATTGCAGTGTTTATGTGTACGTGTAGCGGAAGGATACGTAATCAGTAAACAAAAGTAGAGCTTTAGCAGGGCTTCAGAAAAGTGTGAAGTAACCGTGAATAGCCTGCAGGTGGTAATTCTTGGCTCACCAGCGCTTCGCGGCGCACTGGTTTAAAAAACACTGACTCCTATAAACCAGGTATGACGCTCATCGGACCAGGGTTGCCAATGTCAGAGGTTACCCTCTGAATCTACACAGGTTTTTCATGTCTGTCAAAAAAAAGGGGGGGGGGGGAACTTTCAGAGTGTTAGAGGGAAATATGAAGGTTTTGTGTAAGGTCATCTTCCTATTGAGCCACTCAGTTTCACTTAAATATGACTCGGACAGTAAGCCGAATGCCGGAGTTCCCAGCTTCAACATCAATCCCAGTCGGTGAGTGGATGCAGTGTGTGCAGTAGAAATTTACTCGCATGTCGATTTGTGTTTTTGCGACATACGTGTGTATCCTGTAGTTAGTGATCTGACTCGTGTTGTGTGTATAGGGCCTATTACATGGGTTTACATCAAACTTTCAGTATTTTAATTTAGGAATCTAGTAGTAGTGGTGGTAGAAGTGAGATTTGGACCGCTTTTAACGAAGTTTTGAGAGGTTGGATTGAAAAAGTGTGAAGATACCGCGAGTAGACTATACAGTAGATGTCGGTGCTTGCTCACTACTGCACACTGCGGGCGCGCGCACCAGGACCCGATAACCACCGCGGTACTTACTGAACGTATTGCGACCGCTCATTGGCAAGCGGCGAGGCACCCATCGCACCTGCCACGTCACAGTTGCTGACGTGTGTAATCTAGGGAGCAACCAGGTACAGCGCAGAACAAACACTGCCGTATGTTGCGACCACTGCTTCTCTGTGGCCGGCCGGGACGAAGTGATCGCCCCTGCAGGACGGCAGCTCGACACGGGGTGTGAGAGCGGCACGTAATGGTTTAATAAGCCGCAGCAGGTCCCCGCACGTGTTTCCACCTATCGGAGCCATCGTCCGTGCATGTCCGCGGCGATCGAACACTCTGTTATCAGTCACAGCCAGCCATGTACACGTTCTGGGTGTGTGAGTGCCGCTCTGGAGTGGCCCCGCGGCCGGCTTCCCTGCGTGGAGACATGATTTTAACGTGATGTATGGAAGACGCGGCATTACTGTGAGCTTGGTGGCTCCCTGTTGTCATCTTAAAAAGCTTAGAAGATACTCAATTCTCATTTTTTATTTTTACTTTATCAGTGGTTAACTTTGAATTTTGGTCGTTGTCTGGCTGCGAAGCTAAATGAGTTGATGTTGATTTGGCTTTACTCGGAAATCACATGGGTGGCATCTAAACTAGCTGGGATTAGTTTCTATTTTTTTTATTTTGTTTTATTGGGTTTTTTAACGTCCACGTACTAAACTAGCCTACAACGTACACTTGCAAGTGGGATAACACTCCTAAGTATGGCTCACTCGGGATTCAAACCTGAATTCTGTGAGCACGAAGTAACGCCCCGGCGACCTCAGTCACGCAGATGGGCAGTTCACAAAGAGCTTTCAATTTAAAATTCACAGCAATTTTATACAAAATCCTGGACTCTCTAACTGTCAACTGCCGATAATATCGCGCAGTGCTTAGTGTAGTAACTAGCTAAGTTTCACTAACCCAGATACATTAAAATAATCATTAAACGTACTCGTGCTACATTTGACTCCATGAATCCGCGCCGTCATTCTCGCAATCTTGGTCGCTCTCCTGGAAACACCCCGAGCACGCACAGCGCACATACTTGTGACAGTCGATGTCCGCCGACTTCCCTCCCACACGCACATCGGCACAACCACACACGATCACGTCACAGAGTAGATAAATACCAGTAACGAAATGGCGTGGCGTTTCCATTTACGTGGGCTTAGCCATTCACGGATTGACCGTGAGAATCTCTGGGAACGGACTCTGTATCTGATTGGCTACCGCCTACTGCGAAAGGTTCCCCAGTGGGTGGGCTGCCGGCTGTCATATTAATTTGCTAGGCGCTGCTGACTGACGAACGAGTTTTTGACATATTGCTGGTCGGTGACGCCATTTTGCTGGCGTATGCGGTTGGAGTTCGCGGAATAAGCGGCTATTTCACCTCTGTATATTTGAGTACTCTATGAACACGCTGAACCCGCGCAGCTGAGCTCGCAACTCGGCACACCGTTCTCTCGAATGTATCCTCTTCTCGGCTTCTCATTTGGAATAATAGTCAATAAATAAATTTTATTTTAGCTTTAAACGTAAATGTCCTAGTGCTGTGAAATATACATACTGTGTTGATTACTTACATGGCAATACTTATTTTAAAAGGTGGTTAAAGGATAAAATATGGCTGAAAGGAAAAAGTGAACAGCCTATACCTAGTTTACACATCTGCCACTGTGAAGTAAGATCTTTAGTTCTTGCTGCGTGCTTCCTGAGCGTACAGCAGTGAGCAAGCACCAGTTTATCCTGCGACAGTTCACCAGCCACACTGTCGCGAAAAGAAATGTTTCCACTCCAAACTTCTTACGTGTGGTAGAACTACGAATTTCCAGTGAGTTCGGCCCACCTTTCCGTCGTCGATGTCGCTTGTTACCGCAGTCGCTGCTGCTTGGAATGAAGCTGCAATTAAAGGGAAAGGCGTAATGACATTGCGCTCTTCAAACCGAGTTAGATATCTACATTTTAATAATTGTAAAATAAACTCATAGCATCACTTCTTGTGAGTTTTTTTTGTTTCCTTTGTCACTTTATGACATGTTTCAATAACAGCTTATCGTAGCAATCTTCTGTGAGTTTTTTTTCCTTTTCATTTTCTCGTTTTTTAGTATTTGTCCAGTATTCCTAGAAGTTTGATATATCATGACAAATTACTACTTGTTATATTCCAGTGTAGGCTACTGTGTAGCATGTCTGTTGGATTTCTTTTGTTGGTTGAACCGTCCCATGTAATGGATTACTGAGAAATCTGCAGCAACTAAAATTAACCTTTATATCATTCAGTTATAAAATAAGCATGATTATACAGTTTTTTTTTAAAATACATACACGAAAGGTTTTTGCGATATACCATTGTGTTTGCGCATACAAGGTGTGAAGTGGTGCGATATGATAAGGAGAAGGGATAGCCGAGGACCCGAAGAAGAAGAGATAGCCGATGACCCAGAACAAGAATAGATAGCGCATCACCCAGAAGGAAAAGGGATACCTGATGACCGTGAAGAAGAGATAGCCGATGGCTCAGAAGGCGAAGTGATAGCCGATTACCCAGAAAGAGAAGTGATAGCTGATCACCCAGAAGGAAAAGGGATTGTCGTTGTTCCATTCCTCCCTTACAGTATTTTTGAGCACAAGGACAGGCTTTTGAGACACGGGGTCGCAGCTGTCTTGACAAGTTCTACAGGAACGTTAAAAAAAAAAAAAATCCAGTTTGGTAAACAAGTATAATTTATATTTGGTAGTCGCTTTACATTATTTTCTTTTCATTTTCAGCGCTCGGAGATTCTGCAACGACAGTTTGTATTTTGAGCACTCAATCATTTACTGTATTTATTGACTTAAAGTACCTGAAAAATTATATACCACATATAAAATATCCCGTGGGTTTGAATCGTTGAAGGAGGGNGGGGGTCTGAAATGGGTTTGAATCAAAATACTTATTTTAATTTTCCGCTAATCAGGATTCCGATGGGATTTATGTATTGGTCGAATGTTGTTCCAGCTTTTGTGACATCGTGTGAGGTCTGCGCGGAATAAAAAAGCGACGGATTGTAGGTCTAAATCCTTTACAGACTGCTGCAGAAGTTATTCCTAATTTTAGAAACCTCGTTTACGCCAGAAAAGAAAAAGATGAAAAATATTCTCAACAGCCAGTATTTGAATCCACTCTTTTATTGTCTTGTAAAAGAGAGAGTCTTCCGGAATGACGCCGGAGAGCTGGCCGCCAGTTGTCGAAAAAGACGTCCGGCGTCGCGCCAGCAAGGAGCGAATTGATTGCGTTCCAAGTAATTTGTCGGAACGAGAGAACGGGCGGAGGTTTAACAGCGTTCGTAAACTTACCGGCACCGGCCGCACGATTTTACTTTGCAAGCCAGCCGTCGAATTCATCATCTGCTGGTGTTATTGAACGTTACATCCCAAGGGAATATTAATAAGTGCTTCATGTGGAATGTTCGAATATCCACAAAACTGCGAGAATTATATTACGGATATATAAAAGTCCGAGAGTAACGCAGTTAGGTCTCTTATTTTTACTGTAAACTATGTAGTCATGATTATATGAAGTCGCTATATAATTTTTATGGTGCCTTGGCCTGGCGTTTTTCGGATATCGCGTGAGTGATATGCGCACTAAAGAAGCCCAATTTTTTACACCACCGCACTTACACATCTATGTTGCTCTTTTCGCTATTAAAAGTTTAAAATCCCGCGCTCGAAAAGGAGTTCCTTAGTAACTTCGGTAAGGTTGGCCACCATTATGGTCGTTGTGTCAGAGAAACAGCGCTTCAGTTACTCCACAGTTACATTGTTCCCTGCTTGCGAGTTAAGAATACTGTAACTTGCCGAATGAAAGTCTAGCTGCTAATCTTCTCACATCCACTTTAATTTTGGTGTTGCAAACAAAGAATTTTTTATGATTGCTGTACTTAATTCGACACAGTGCTTGTTTCGTTAACCGAACCAATTAGATGTTTTCTGTTCGACGCTAGTGATATGAACCAGTTAAAATCTATAGCGAAAGTAAGGTTCACGAATTAGTTATTCGTTGGGATGGGCAGTGTACAGGGCCAGCCAAAATTAACTATCTTTGCTTTATGTAAAAAAAATATTGCTATTTGAGAATGAGGTATGTGTATCGCCTAATTTCGTGGAAAGTCATTGTTATCAGTAGTGAGCACTGTTTTGATGATGGGTTGCTTAGGTAAGTTGAATGTCTTTATTGACCCATTCCCATTTGCTTTAGATGTGTGCCCAAAATATAATAATCGAACCAGACGCTGGTGTCTTATGAACAACGAAAGATATTGGGTGAAAGTGGACGGATAATTAATTATTTGGAATGCAACTCCAGACTGTTCCAGTAAATAAGGCGATATAAAAAAATGCCTATTGTACGTTCGCCGCTTAGGGTATGAAAGCTATCAGAGTAATTGATAGTCAGCTGTTTTTTTTTTTTTTTGGAAATATGCAGCAGAGAATCTACTAACATAAATACCCGGTAAAGCTAACTTGTATAGGAAGTGACTTTGTTAGAATATTTTGTGTGGTTCTGCCTGTGCCTTTGATACAGTGGCGAGAGTTTATACCTATATCATAAATGCTGAGTGAGTGAAAATAAATTTGGAGCGCGATAATATTGATGTTATATTTTATTCGTGACGAAAGTAAAAAGTACTTAACATATGTCTTTGAAGAGTATAAGGTGATCTCCTGCTGTGTATAAATATAAGCCCAGATGATTGTTATTACTGTTGTTTCCCGGCAGACCCCCCAAGGACCTGTCTGGCGGAAGTAGTCCCGCCTGAAACCAGCAGTACAGCCAGGGGCCTGCAGTGCCAACTGCAGTCTGGACCACCACATCCGACGTCGGATTACTCTTATATCAGTGATGATGTAAATCTACGTTCACGTCTCTAAAACCTGACGAGGCAGTGGCGTACCACACGTCTCAACTCTACATAAAACGAAGTGTCCCGACTGACTGATACACTCACTAACTCACTCATAAACGCACAGCCCAAACCACTGGACGAAAAAAAAAACAACATGAGAATGTAGGGATAGCTTCCCTTCAGAGTGCAGGCACCGACTAAGAAAGGATTTTTCGAAATTCGACCCTTAAAGGGGTGAAAAGGGGTAAAATGGGTTTTCGAGGACTCCTCGATAGGTCAACGTGTTATCGTTACGCGCTTAGCTTCAAAAGGTAGTCTATGCAAGTATGTAGAAACTTATTTTGGGACTTTTTGAAATTCCACCCATAAGAGGATTAATAAGGGTGAAATGTGTTTTTGAGTACTCCTCAATAGCTCAATAAACCAATGAGTATCTTTCTCTACTGAGCTAGAGGTTTCAATAACAGTACTAGATACTGTGCGTCACGTGAAACGAAAACACATTTTTACATTTCTAAGGGGGGAGGAGAGAACAAACATTCTCTCTTGAATCTGGCTGATGTATTAGGGAAGAATGTACTGTTAAAAAAAAAACGTTAGTGAATTTGGTTTCTTGCAGCTGTAACGATTTTTCTTCGAAGTATGATGTTGCAAACCCGAAATGTTAAGATGCCAACATGTAAGTTTCCTACTTTGTTCTCTATTTTGCATTCTTGTTCACCCGTCTTCGATATTAAAAAAAATTTGATGGTGATATGACCCTTGGATCAGGTAATCTGATAAGACTAGTTATTTCACTTTTTCTTTACGAATTGAGTGTACTGTCCTTGAAGTTTAATAACGATGATATAGTACAATTGCCATTTATGACAATATGAATGGATTATGTCGATTGAGAAACATTACACTTGTTTCGAAACGGACACAGTCTATTTAAATTGTCATAGCGAAGGGAAATAAGACTACGGAAATCGTTCAAGAAATAATTGTAGCATATTAAAAAAAGTATATGGAGATAAGTACAACGTTTCTTAATTACGAAAGGTGTCGAAGTTAAGTGTGAGATTTGTAACAATTTATTTCCATGACTTTGTGACATACAACTAAGATGCTCTAATTAGAATAATTTGCAAATTAAGCTGGTGTAAGCTGTAGCATGCGGGAAAAGAAGAGTAACTAACAACAATTTGTCCGAACTGTGACTGTTTGTTTACCCGGAAGGAAGATAACTGCTGGTTTAGACGGTCAGGGAGAGACAGCGAGCGTATCTAATCAACTGCACTTTCTCTTCCGTGGTTTGTCTGCTCGTCGGTGTGCCCGGGCCTTGCAAGTCATTTGTAGGTAAACCAAATGTTCTGTCCAGCCAAAAACCTCTAGCATTCCACCCTTCACAGCTAGCGGTTCTAAATTAAATAAAATGGGTTCCGTGTGGTATTATTACAGTGGCACTGTGAACTATAAGAATATCAGATTTTCACGATAATGTTCATTGATGACTATTTGATTTTGAAAGTAGTCTAGGTCAGATCCGGTAACGTGATTGGCTGATTTTAATAATTACACGCCCTAGGTGCCTGCTCGCGAATCACAGACATCTATTATCGAATTGTTCCAGTTAAGTAAAGTAAATTCTTTCTCGCCAAGACACGCGGCCGGTAACTGAAGGAAAGTTAGTTACATGTATACTTGTAGTACATTGAAATCTTATCCTCTAAACGAAAGTAATTCCCAGATAAAGTATTAAAATAAAATAATTATGCTAAAATCAAGTGTCCTTAACTCTAAGGATAATGCATTGCGTATTCGAAACAGCGTATTTTAAATGTAGTTAATAATCATATAGTGTGAGTAGCATATTGTCTATTGCCATCTCCTTATCTGGGAGATGTTCAGGAAGGAGAAAGGCCATGTGTCTGAGGGAGGTGTAGGCTGCAGATGCAATGGCGGCACTTGGAGATAAATTTGGCGGGAAGTCGGCTGGCTGGCAGCGCTGGCAGACGGCCCACTGCGGTCGAGTAGTGTTTACACTTCCTCCACGAGGCCGCTGCACTGACGGCAGTCCCTCTCTCCATTCCGTTGTCATCCTGCAACCGGCAAAACCGCGCCAACATAATGAGAATTTTTTTGAATTTATGCTTTTATTAAATGTTTAACTCGGTCGTTCCCCGTGACCACAAACGTGGGCATGTTGCACAGATAGGATATTAATGTCCTCAAAACCCAGCACGGCCATTATCTTCGCGGGTCTGTCAGATTTGTGACCACTATTCCTCGCCTGGTTAATGAATAGTTCATACGCATTAACAATGCGCGCCAAGCCTATAGTTCATTGGTTGCATGAAGCAAGTAAGTTGTGACACTGAGGATAAGGAACTAGCATAATTTAGGTAGCCGACTTTGGCCCATGTTTTAGACACTTAAAAATAGTCTTCATGAAGACATAATACGCAGGAATGTTCTGTAATTTTGTCACTCTGTACGCGATTGTTTACTGTGTCAAACTGTGCAGCAAATGAAAATGTGAGGGCAAAATTTTTTTCTTTAAAGTGGCAAAATGATCTCGATGATTTGTAAATCCTGTTACGTGTGTAAGGACACATTTATTGGAACACACCTCGAATTTTCAGAGTACAGTGAGCTAGTACGGTGTACTTTATGACTAATAGGACGGTGACAGGAGTAATTGGAGACCAACTATTAGAAATTTCTGTAGATTTACGGAGACTTTTACGGAAAGGCACTTCGTAATGACGAATAACGGAAATGAGCTCCGTAAATGTAAAATACGGAAGCTTTTCGTATTCTTATGGCTTCGACATTGAGACACGAACAATGCCGATGATACCTGAAGCATATAAAACCCCCATCTTAAAAATACTAATTCGTGTAAAATAGTGGTAGTTGAGTGGCGAACCACTCACGGAGTGCCAATTCTTTGATTCTTTTTCAAATTCCGCTACAGGACAACACTTTCTTTATACACAGTGAAATATGTACACAACGGAAATAAAACTATTTATTCGTTACTTCGTTTCATAAACCGCAAATAAAACAAAATAGCTTGCGCTCTAACACGACTTGAAACTAAGACAGAAGCGTTCGTCACTTTCGTGTAAAATCCATATTTACGAAATACAGTACTTCGTGTAAATATTTGGTATGTGAGTGCCCATATAACAAACACACAGACATCCAAAGAACATCTAATGGATGTCTCCACGGACGTTCTGGATATCCAGGGACATCCAGGAATAGCATATTACATCCAAAGAATGCCAAAAAATTATTCAAATGTCCTATATTGTGGATGTAATTGGGATATTAAGTGGATATCCTGTGCTATGTGGGTGGTTCCAGTTATTGAGTGTTAATTTGTCGATTCGTGTTACAATCCCACTACTGGACAAAATATTTATAATTCCTCTGTTAAATACAGTGAAATACATTACGGAAAAATAACTCTTTTTCTTATCCCTGTTTGTAAAGCTGAAATAAAATAACAAACTCGCAAGCACTCTAACGTGACTGAGAGGTGTACATATATCATTCAACACGTGTCCCTTATTTACAATACTTCTTCTTGTAAAAGTGTGGCATGTGAGTGGATAAGGTTATGCACTGTCAATCTTTTTTCCTAGTTCAAATCCCGCTACCGGGCAAATTTTTTAAAACTTGTTTGCAGTCATTTTTATACACAGTGAAACACCCACATAACGAAAGTAAAACTTTTTTTGTTTCCTTTTTTTTAAAAAGCATATTAAAAAAAAAACTTGCAAGTTTAAGGACACGTTTCGTGAATTCACGGAGATTTATGTGAAATTTACGGAGAGAACGTTGTTGAAAATAACGAAGAGTCTGTAATTTCAGGAAGATGTTTGGATAATTTGTAACTTGTACTTTCCGTAATTTTACGGTCACTATTTCTAACAGTGCAGTAGAACTATTTTTTACTCTCTGATTACCGTACATTTGACCCTTGATGTCCTGGGGGGTAAGTTGCGGTCGCGCGCGCCGCTGCTCTACAACTGCGGACATGCAAGCTCTCTCAGCGTCAGCCCATTTATCACAAAGGAGGGCCTGCAATTGTTCGAAAGAGTCTCTGTAACTGTGGGCGGGATATGTGGCCTGGGACGTCTGTATTTCCCTTCCATTGTGAGGCCGAGTCCGATAACACACCTACGCTACTATACACTTCAGTTAAGTTACTTTAGTACACTGAAGAGCCAAAAAAACTGGTGCACCTGCCTAATATCGTGTAGGGCCCCCCGAGCACCCAGAAGTGCCGCAAGACGACGTGGCGTAGACTCGACTAATGTCTGAAGGTATGCAGGAGGTAATTCACACCATGGATCCTGCAGGGCAGTCCACAAATCCAATCTGCGCTAATTTGAGAAAGGGTTGCACGTCTGTCACGTTTTATGATCCTTGTCAGTCGTCGTTTGTCCCGTTTTTCACGATCTTTTTCCGGCCCCAGCGATGTCGAAGATGTGATGTTTTACCGGATTCCCGATATTCACGGTACACTCGTGAAATGGTCGTACGCGAACATCCAAATGTTATCGCTACCTCGGAGATGCTATGTCCCATCTCTCGTGCGCCGACTATAACACCACGTTCAAACTCACTTAAATCTTGATAACCTGCCATTGTAGCAGCAGTAACCGATCTAGCTGCCGACCGCATCGCGTTACTCTGATTGGTTCCATACCTCTGTTATTTGCATACGCACGCCTATGCCAGTTTTTTTTGGCTCTTCAGTGTATTTAGTATTTAAAAACTCGATAAAATAATACATTGCAATGTATAACTGAATTCCTCTCGTAAAGGGAAAGTATGTGTGACACGGCTGGTCTGGCACACTAGGGTCTGACACAACTCTCTCTTGGCTTCGTGCTGGCCGTCGGCTGGATGGGGAAGGCCCTACAGATTCTCATGATGTTAGTTGTGCGGGCGAATTCGGTCGGGTCAGATGTGTTCCTCTGCTAGTGTTGTGAGTGTTAGTTGTTCACTAAATGCGAGGGTTACCCATGTTAGCGATGACTCGAGCTGCCGACCCATGTGTAGGACTGACAGTAATCGTTTATATTATGATTTAAGTATTTTTACAGTTACTACGACTATGTACATTGTGCATATATCACATTTTTATTTATATTACTTTTTGCATACTGTAGTTTGATGTAAGTTATTCATGCTGAATTTTATTTACGTATATGTTTTCACATTTATTTATCCAACCTGGATGTTATTTTACTGTTAAGAGAGGCTAGCTGTCGCTAAGGGGAGGAACGAGTTGGTAGGCACTTGCGCTATCGTGTGACAAGGGTGGTGGTGAAGGTAGTGATGTTAAGAATTTGGTGCCTGTATATTAAATGGTTCGGAAATTACGACCAACTATGCTTATAAGTATGCATAAGGCATACATGACACCTCGATAATTTTCCTTGTAGGTGATGTCTATGTCACGAATTTTACGACTGTATCTTAAATAGTTCAGAAATTATGGCCAACTATGTTTATAAGTTCTCATATGGCATAAATGACCCTGCGATAATTTTCGTTGACAGGGGCGTTGTGTATAATACGAATTTGGCGATTGTATCTTAAACAGTTCAGAAATTACGGCCAACTGGGCATATATGTACGCATAAGGCATAAATATCCCTGCGACCTTTTTCGTTGTCGGGAGTGATGCTTATGTTACGAATTTGGTACCTGTATCTTAAACTGTTCGGAAATTATGGTAAACTATGCTTCTAAGTTCCCATAGGGCATAAATGACCCTGCGATCATTTTCGTTGTCGGGGTCGATGTCTATGTTACGTATTTGGTGACTATCTTAAACGGTTCGGAAATTACAGCCAACTATGATTATAAGTACGCATAGGGCATAAATGGCCATGCAGTCATTTTCGTTAATGGGGGTTATGCATATGTTATGAATTTGGTGTCTATCTTGAATGGTTCGGAAATTATGGACAACTATGCTTATAAGTACGCATAGGGCATAAATGACCCTGCGATCAGTTTCGTTGATGGGAGTTATGCCTATGTTGCGAATTTGGTGACTATCTTAAAAGGTTCGGAAATTACAGCCATTTATGCTTATAAGTACGCATAGGGCATAAATGACCCTGCGATCATTTTCGTTGTCAGGGGTGATGTGTATGTTAGGAATTTGGTAACTGTTTTTTAAACTGATCGGAAATCACGGTCAACTATTCTTATAAGTATGCATAGGGTGCAAGAGCAGAGAACAATGTATTCGAATTCGGGAAGACTCAGAGAAAATCCCCTCTCGTGATGAGACTCTTTCGAGAGCATCGCGCAGCCAATCAGAGATGAGATACTTTCGTGAGCCTCGTGTAGTCAATCAGAGACGAGACCCTTTCGATCTTAGTTGGGGCGTCGTGGCAGGGACTGACTGGAGTGAGACCCTTTCGAGAGCCAAGTGTGCATTTGGGAAGACTCGGAGAAAACCCCCTCGCTTGGATTGCAAGGGTTTGAAGTAGGGTAGAAATTAGGGTGGAATGCAAGGTCATGCAGTAGGGAACAAGATGGCAGTCGGTACTGGCTGGCCAAATGGCCGCCATTGGTACTGACTGCCAAACGGGCGCCGTCCTCAGAGAAAACAGGAATGCAAGAGTATGAGGTAGGGATGTCTGGTAGGTATGCGAGAGCACGAAGAAGGGACCGCGATTGACATTGTTGGTCAGGAATGCAAGAACGTGAAGTAAGACCAATTGGCCGGAAGGAATGTAAGAGCATGAAGTATCGACATCTGGTAGGAAGGAATGTAAGAGCATGAACCTCCAGGGCGTTAGGTAAAAGGATGCCAGAAGGAATATGAGAAAACCAAAGTGGAATGATAGAGCATGATGAGAGAATTTGCATGAGGGGGGGGGGGCAATGAACACGAACATTCTGCAGCTAAGATGAATGGTGCTGGCTTGTCAGTGACGAGACCCTTTCGAGAGCCTCGAGTAGCCAAACAGAGACGAGTGCCTAGCGTAGCATGTTAGACTAATACCTTTATCCCTCGTATGCTCAAAAAGGAGTCATTTAGCCCGATTGTGGAGTCATGAACAATTTCAGCTGTATTGTGCATGGCATATTTTTTTGAGGGAAATTCGGGATATTTTCTGACAAATTTTGCAGGTTTTACCGGCACTGGCTGCCAAAATGACCGCCGTATGTGGGGAAGGTGAAATTATGTCATCCAAGATGGCCGCCGCCAGTTCTCAAGTCCCGCGCCCAGCGCCTCTGCTTTACAATTGTCTGTTTCTATCTACTATTATGTTTCCGTAAGTGCTACCTACTAATCTTTAAAATACCAATAGGTAACGTTTAATTTACAAATAGCATACCAAAAAAACTAGGTTTAAGACAATATTTTAACTGTGAACTATTTCTTACTAGCCGTTGCTAACACATCGCTGCTCTCATTGTTTTTATTCTCATTTAATTCGCTATAAATATTAAAAGTTATAGAAGATACTATGTTTCAGTTTCATTCATTCAAGAATGCAATACTTTAAAGTTAATCGCATTGTTATATATTTGCGGTATATAAGTTATTTAAAAAAAATTGGTTGAAATGGTTATGTGCGTCGGTTTCTCTTTGGCGTTTTTCTTCCCCACTAGTTTACGTTCTGTTTACGTCTGGCGGAAGTACGTAGTGAGCTACCCGAAAGTAGAACTTAGCAGGGTTTCAAAAAAGTTGAAAATAAACACCAATATGGTATGAGATTATTGTTTAACGCGGGAAAAGTTGACAGTTCGCTAGGATTTAACGTACTCTACACATGTCCGACAGTTTTCTTTCCTTATTGGCCGTCATGCATGTATGAAGCTACTACCTCATTTCACTGGGCTAATGAGGATTCTTATTCTATAAGGCAGAACGTTCGTGACTGGTCTGCAAACAACTTAGCCGAGTCAAAACCGTGTTTATCCAGATCATGAAAGTATAAACTAGTTAAGACTGTTATAGAAACTGTGATGACTAAACATTTTTTCGCTGTTTTCCATTATCTCTAGCTGTAATATTACTTCAACAAAGTATTCAATGAATGCGGACTCTAAATAACTATGTTGTTTGCATGTCTCATAATTTTGCTTTGATGTCGAGAAACTTTTACTGGCATTGAAAATAAGATGATAACGAGTTTCCGTCTGTTCTGCTGGTCTCACTATTTGCCTTTTACATCCCACCTGTTGGCCTATACTACATCGGACCCTACACTGCACTAGGTGATGGTTGTTTAGTGTAAGTGTTCGTCTGCGTGTAACATGAAATACAAGCCGTACGTTCACCAACAGTTAATTTATAAAAACATTTTGTGTCGTTCTGTTAGTATTATTAGATGTTACATTTAAAACTTATGTGAAAATATTAACGCGTATTCAAGCAAGTTTCGCCACAATGATCAGATAAAAATGTATACTGACTCATTTTTCGTCTGCTAAACACTTGCTTGCTACAGAGTTACTTCATGCTATTGCGTATGGATATATATTGGCTTATGTAGTAATATATATATTTATAAGTGTCTGTAAATGTGTGTAAACTGGTGAACCGTTGGTGCAATCACGTTGTGGTCTGAAACACGGAGTGACGGTTAATGCCGCAAGTGTTCGCAAGTCAGCTGCTTGAAAACACGGGTTAATATCTGTACCAGTCACTGAGGGAACCGGTGAGTTGTGGTTTCTACAGCGACTGGCTGTTTCAAATGTTTAGTTAATTTGCGGTTAGTTAAAAAAATTTTTTAATCAACCTTAGATAAAAAAAAATTTTCTATTTTTAATGACGCGCTGACTGTATTTTTTCAAAGTAAACAACATATATGAAAAAAAAAAAACCCATTCTGTAGAGACCCGGGCTGGGTTACATCTGATACGGTTACATACTTATTCATTTATATTTCTGGCTAAAGATTTCAACAGGTTGGGGCCGCGATGTTGTAGTGGTTAGACTACTTGCCTCTCACCTAGGCGAACCGGGTTCAATTCCCGGCGGGATTGCTCCTGTATTTTCGCACGTGGGAATTGTGCCGGACGATGCCGCTGGTTTTTCTCGGGGATCTCCCGTTTCTCCTGCCCTTTCATTCCGACGGTGTACCATCCTCGCCTCGTTTCACCCTCATCGGCTCTCAAGACTTCGATATTAAGAGCCGCCCAAATCTCATCACTCTTTAGTCGAACATGTGTCAAAACCACTGTGACCCAATCACAAAAGAAAATATATAGAGTATACGTGCTTGAATTTTAGGCTGTCACCATATGAATTAGCGAAATTCACGCGTGTACCTGTAGTGATTGCTCTTCCATCAGCGTGTGGAGTGTGCAGGAAGTGTCTCGGTGTTGAGCCTGGTGTCAGTTGGTGGTGGTGTCTCCGGGAGAAGGTTGATCTATATGATGTTGTTTTGTTTACCGGCGTCACAGCGACCCGTGACAGCCCCAGGACGCGTTGGCAGCCCGGGCTGTTGTTTTTGTACATCGACAATCCGTTGGCCGGCGTCCATCTTGCCTGTGGGTGACACCGCACGTCGCTCACCTCTCGGGGGGCTCTTCCCCCCCCCCCNTCGAACGTGTATCGCGCTCTCCCCCTCCCAACACCTTGTGCGGACTTTAATGAGTCGTCCGTAGGTAAAGGGGTTTATACAATTGAAAACTTAAGTATAGTCCATTCGCGGTTACTTCCACCTTTTCTGAAGCCCTGTTAAAGTTATACATACTTCCGAAACGTTCCTCCGCCTCATACAAATAAAGCTTAACCAAGTCTAGAAAATCAAACCAAAGGGACAACGCACCGCACGCGTGCGCACTCGGTGTAATAATATTTAGCATAAGAACTGTTTTTTACTACATTACCAACACACCTATTTTCTCCCTGTTTTTATTCATCTAGTTACAAGACGCCTAAGGGGCATATCCGAGTTCCTGAGGAATGAAGGTTATAATAAAATAAAAGAACAACATTTTATTCTTAATTTATTTGCATAGCTATTATTTACAGCGTTACATTATCTATCTCCACTATTATTGTTATTATTTCTCAGTGAGAGCAATATTTAATACCTATATCTACTATAATTAACGCCCTTCTTATTGCCGCTGTTTGGTTACTGTCATTTAACCCATACTCATCATTAACACACGTTCAGTTTGTCTGTTGCCATCATTAGGTCATTAATCCAGAGCATTCTTCAGATGTCTCAAAGACACACGATATCCAAGGCCGGGAGCGGCACGCGCCGTGATAGGCACAACAGGCACACTTTGTAAACATCTCTTCGTGAAATACAGCTGCGTCTCCAGTTGTAACTGATAGCGCGCGGGTTTCAGTGAATCATCTGTGCCTCGCACGCTCAGTGGCCTCCTTAACTATATTGATTATTAATGAGATATAAGTATTAATATAATACATTTAAAAGTAAAATTTAACTAAAATTAAGCTACGTTTATGCATGAGTATAAAATGCGTGTGATACATGAAACATTTAGGAAACAACCAAAGGTTTGATTAAAAAGGCGTGAATAAACTGCCAATAGACTATAGTAAGCTATAGGATTTATCACTGAGCAATAACCTAACAAAAATTAAGCATATAATAAAAGCGCACCTTTAAAGTGTGCTGTTTGAAATTAAAATATAAATATGCGTTTATTTAGTTGCATTTTTGTTTTATCAATAATGTTTAGCAGCAGACAAGTAAACATAAATCGTTGTGTTGCATACAAAGTTTTTTTTGAGGTTACTGCTCACTGTCAAATCCTACTTCTTATTGCTTAAGTTTTCAGTTGTATAAACCCGTTAAGGTGGAGAGATTCCCGCCATTTTGGATTTACGCACATTCTTCCATGACTTAATTTCCGCACTTGCTATGAACGAATCAAGCTTGTCAAGTCACAGGAAATATCTTAAAAGATCGAAATACAGCTTCTTGTTCTCCCGTTACTTGTTTCATATAGTCGATATATATATATATATATATATATATATATATCTCTCTTATAATTTAAAAAATATGTTTGTCCCACATGGGTATATGTGAATACAGCTGAAACAGCAAAATAAACTTTTAAAAAATCGTTTAAGTACTTTTCTATGCCATGTTAAACTTTGATTTTTAATTTTAGTCATTAAGTTTGATTACGAAGAGCGAAAGGATAGGGTTTTAGGCGTGTCTCATCTACCTCATAATATCACTTTCAAATTAAAAAAAACTGTGTCATATTTGAAGAGAATAATCATGCAGCAAGAGAACAAGTAGGAGTAAATTAATAGGAGTTTTTGTTAAGTCATTCACAATTTTCAGGGTATTAAAAATAGTGCAATAAACTTTTTGTAGGAATGTGGACCGGGCAAAGATGGACAAAGCGTACTTTTTTTTTTAAAGCGATATGGTGAAAGGTGGCGGAGTCCAGTGCTGGGTAAGTTACATTTTAAAAATAACTTGAGTAAGTTACGTTACTGTAGAAAGTAAAGTAACTTTAGCTACTTTTCCTTACTTTTGGATAAAATGTAACTGGACGTTAATTTTAAAGTAACTTAACTGCATTCCATTACCCACTAGGTGACTTTTATATGCATATGTCTCCTTTAACTCAGAACACTGTTGAAAATAAAAATAAAAAGGTAAAACATACACTGTTTGCTAGAGTAGACTGTAAATAACATTTTTCTAAGAATAAAACTAACAGGTACACAGGCAAGAAATATGGAAATCTTATATCTAGAAAACTACTGAATTGGCATTAATACAATCATTTTCTTAAATAAGATTCCTCCTTAAAAATTCGTACTGTCAGTGGCGTAGGATGGCACATGTTTTTTTTCCACTAGAGGAATAACTTTTCCGTACTTTGATATTTTAGGTTTAACATTTTACCATAACTTATTTCCTATTATCATAAATGTAACACCCCACTACACAGAACTTGCAGTTTTGTATATACTAAATGTTTAAATATTTGTGTGTTTATCAGCAAAGCTATTGAGTAGTAATAATGTCAGTAATCAGTATTATAAGAAGAGTAATCAATGTATAAAGGATTATAATACAGAAAATTCAACTCTCATATTTAGTAATGCACTTAAAAAAGTGGAGAAAATAAAATAAGATGAGTTTTTTTTTTTCAGTGGATATTTTACTGGATGTATTTACACTGAACAGTAAATATTAAATATTTGAAACCAGACAAAATCGGAGTGGAATATTCACACAGGCTTTTTATAAGATTCGTATACAACAACTCAAATAATCACAAGAAATTTTTTTCTACAAAACTGAATTTATTTTTTAATCATTAATTAAAACTTTTTTTTTTTGCATTTCTTTCCAAATACAAAAAAACTATAATTTACAAGCGTTTCATACTACATTAGAAGTACCACGTTTTTTTTATTTAAATGAAACTTACACACGTATATGTACATCACTAAAATAATTTCGTAGTTAATATGAATTAAAATCACAGAATGAAGTGTGTTGCTAGTAGTTGTCATGTAAAATGTTTATCAACTTGATTTGTGGTAGGCTATTTGTAAAATAAGTAACACTGAATAGTTAGTTTAATTTGCAAATATCAAACATAACAAAATTATGGTAGTGGTTAGTAGTTTTTTTACACATGTTTACATTAAAATAGTACCAGTGCTCATATAGCATACGAAATAACATTATGAACATTTATTAAATTAAAGCCAAACAATAACACTGGTTTTCCAAATACTCACGTAAATTATAGCACGGCCTCTATATTTTGCAGACTCACAAAATATATTATTTGTTTTAACTGTAAATACATCTAGAACCGTTTATTATAGTAACAGCTAAAACATTTGCGACAGTTCTTGTACAAAATACAAGAAAACGTGTTGGGCGCGACTAAGTAATTAAAAATGTACCATATTTTTAAAACATTGGCCAGAGAGTACTTGACCACTTATTCCGCAAACTCCAGGCGCAAACGTTACCAAAGTTGCAACACTGACCAACAACATGTCGGATCTACGTTCCCTAATCAGCGCCTGGCAACTAACTTGCCAACCGGCAGCCCAGCCATTAGGAAAAATTTCGTAGTACGCGGTAGCCAATCAGACACGAGTCCCATTTCCAGAGAGTCGCACAACCAATCAATGAATGGGTACGCCATATCAAAGGAACCACCACGCCATTTCGTTTCTGTGTATTTTTCTACTCTGTGCTTCGGCTGTGTTCGAATTGTTCAATTAGTAATTTAGTAATTTGTGATTTAGTAGTTTTTTGTTCGGATTCTCTCAATAGTCATTTATTTAGTAATTGTAAAAAAAGCATTAAATACTAATATACCGGGCGAGTCGCCCGTGCTTATTTTTCCGTATCTATGCAACCCGCACAGAAAAATACCCAGCTAACAAAACACCAATAGTAGCAGAACACCACGTGCGCGTTGATTCGTTGTCATCAGTACAGTAAGCGGTGAATGGATAGTGTTATGTCAGCAATGCGTTGAGAAGCAGTCGCTTTTCAAAGAATGCACATCCGTTTATTGTGTTGAAACAGATTATTGGAATGTTTACCGAATACATTGATACGTGACGATTGCATCCTTAGAAACACACTTCTGCCTCGCTTCGAGCCATTCTGTTTCTTCATGTGACATAAAAATAGTCACCGCTTACTGTATTGGCGAAAAGAAATCAACGCCTACGTGCTGTTTTGTTGCGGTTCTCTATTTTGGCGCCGATGATTGGTGCAGGCTGACAACGGCGTCGAATTTTTAGCTAAAAGACGAAGCGCCGTAACGTGTACGTACACGGCATGGGACTCGGCTACACAATAGAGAATTATTTTACAGCGGAAGAGATGTTTTGTTAGATGGGTAGTATTGTGTGCGGGGTGCATGGGGAAAATAGGCGCGGGCAACTCACCCGGTATATACACATATACACTGCAGACAGCATGGCTCCAGATACCCGTGGAGACCTATCAGCACCTGACTGAGTCACTGCCAGCTCGTCTAGCTGCTGTCCGTGCCGCAAAGGGCGGTTACTCTGGATACTACTTAGCGCGGATACTTTGGATACAGCCGAATCACATTATTATGATCATCTAATAGAAGTGCCATCTGCAGTACGTAGTCCATGACGTATGACCCGTGACGCTAACTCGTGAAGCGGGTATATAATGTGACCGACAGGTTGGCTCTACACATTGCGCTTCCTGCTGCCATGGGTAAGGGAAGCGATTTAACCGATTTGCAAAAAAAGGATAATTATTGGCTTTCGGGCCAAGGGGGGCATAATTTCAGAATCAGCGAAATTTGTGAACTGTACACGTGCCTCTGTGGTAAAGGTGTATCGTGAGTGGACGAATGGTGCCATTGGGAATAACCGTTGTGAAAAATTGCGTAACTCCACTTGCCATTGGTGTCCGAGGAGAACGTCGACTATGACGGTGCGTGAAGGCCAACCGACAGGCTACATTGGAACAGTTCACCATCCAAATGAACCATGGGCACCAAGACACGTGTCTACCGCAACATTTCAGCGAACCATTCTGCGAACGGGGCTTCTAAGTAGACGGAGGATGACTGCACCCATGCTAACACAGGTGCATCGACGAAAACGACTGGAATTTGCTCGACAGTATGGCGACTGGACCGCTGCCGATTGGCGACGGGTCACGTTTTCAGCTGCATAGAACGGATGGATGTCAGCGTGTTCGGCGAGAAACGTCGGTGAACCAACACCCTGCATCCAGTGCTGGACGAACATAAGGCTGTGGGGGCAGTGTTATGGTTCTCGTGATATTCTCTAGGTCCCATCATCCGTTTGGAATGTACTCTTGTTCAATTTGGTTATGAATCCATCCTCGGCGATCACATCCTCACGTACGTGATGATTGTCTTTCCTTGGGAGGATGGGATTTTACATTACGATAATGCGCCTTGCCACACGGCTAAAAGTGTCCGCACGTGGCTGGAAGAGCACGATCAAGACTTCACAGGTCTTCCCTGGCCCCCAAACAGCCCCGATCTCAAACCAAC
Source organism: Clitarchus hookeri (assembly GCA_002778355.1). NCBI lineage: Eukaryota > Metazoa > Arthropoda > Insecta > Phasmatodea > Phasmatidae > Clitarchus > Clitarchus hookeri. Next base: position 860,864 of record NQII01000492.1, on the reverse strand, counting down.
TGAACATCTGTGGGACCACCTCGATCGTCGTGTTCGCCTTTTGTCTCCTCTGCCACGCAACCTTCAACAATTGTGGGACGCACTGCAGACAGCATGGCTCCAGATACTTGGGAAGACCTATCAGCACCTGACTGAGTCATTGCCAGCTTGTCTAGCTGCTGTTCGTGCTGCGAAGGCCGATTACTCTGGATACTAGGTGGTTATATAATGTAATTCAACTGTGTGTGTATGTATGTGTATATATATATATATGTGTGTGTGTGTGTGTGTGTGTGTGTGTGTGTGTGTGTGTTTATATATTTAAGGGATTCTAAAATGCTTCAAAATAAATGTAACCTATTTACACAATTCGTAAAATACTACATATATACTACTATATTTAAAAACTAAATTTAGGCACGACACTAGCAAACTTTAATAAATGTGTTAATGAAAGTACGTAACCATTTAGTTCAATAAATCTGCCAATTCGAACGCCTGTGTGCACATGATGCAAACACACCCGCGCAAATTATATAAATTTTCTTACGCTTAGGTGTTTCCTCAAGTTACAATACGTTCTTGATGAAGATAAATATTTGATAAAGCATAATTAGCAGTTAACTTTAACATTTGCGTCCTAGACAAGTTAAATACTAAGAAAGAAAGAATTTTTTCGTTTAGGATATGACAAACCATTTTTTTTGTACTCTCCGTGTTCATTTTAGCGTTACGAAAGCACTAGGCATGGTTCATAGGCAAAAAAAAAAAAAACTAGATGCGGACAGGGCATATGGCAGCGCATGTAACGGTACTAATTCTAGGAATGTGAACCGACGTCGAGCGAGCACACCCTGCTTCTTTATTTTGTGATTCATGAAGTTCCCCTACTTCAGCTATTCTCGCTGCACATGAGATTAAACTACAGTATTGTGAAGCGAAAAGTAATGTACAAGTAACTTTTATTTTTCCTGCCCGTTACAATTAATGACCAACTTAGTTATGTTACAAGTTACCTAGCAAAAAATGTACTAATTACACCAAAAAGTTACTTTAAAGTAACTTGTTACTTTCGTTAAGTTACTACCCAACACTGGCTGAGACACGCCTTAAACCATTTAATATGTAAAACCCTATCCTTTTATTCGGCCGTTCCTACACTAGGCAACCGCGTTAAGGAGCTCGTCTACCTGGCGCTGGAACTGCGTTGCAGAGTGTTTGAAATACACGCTTTTCTCAGAAACTGTTAAATGTGCTTTCAATGTGCTGATCTACGAAAAGTACACACCCTTCAGGCGAGGCCTGTTGAGTGCTTTCAAAACGTCATGCACATTTGAAACACCATTTCAGAGCACTCCAACACAGCTAAAACCGGTTTTTCCAAGCGCGCTGTATCTTAAAATATACACGTACGATAAATACAAGAATGCTCAAGGGCCATGCATTGAACCTTGCTACAGACCAATAACATGATGGGGTCACCGCTTAAAAGCCCCAAAGGTATACGCAATATGACAACACTGCTTGCCAGACTGGAGCCTTGCGCGTAGCGGCGATGGCGCGTGCTTGATGGGAGCGGCAGTGTAGCTCCTAATGTTCTCGCGCTTCTCTGCCTCAATCCGGAAAATAGCTCCAGATAGGCGGGCCCTTTAAGAAGACTCCTAGTAAAATATTGTCTATTAAATCAGTTTGGCCGTTTACGCGTATCTCATGTCCTGGGGATACGATTTTTTTCTAAGGAAGGTTTAAAAGTCGTTATCGACAGTCACCACTTTGTTACTTTTATCCAGTTGAATGTATACAAAGAGGATAAATATTCAACATGGTTAAAAATAGTATTTTTGGTCCTTTACTGCGAAGTTTTCTTAACAGGTGGTCGCCTATCGGGCGATTGAAATGTGCCACAGCGTGTTTGAAAAATGCGTTTTTTGACGAAACTATTTAACATGCCCCGAATACGTTTACCTACGAGAAGAAAGTACATTCCATACGATGACGGAGTGATACTAAAAAAAAAAAAACCTGACTTTTTATGCCCTTGAACATAACTAAAAACGGATTTTTCATACAGCTTTGTCTCAAAATATAGGAACCTGATACGTGAGAAACTACGATAGAGGCATGCATCGGACTTTGCTAAAGAGTCGCGTTCAATAAAATTATAGGGTCACCGTTTAGTCATGCTCAGGGCAGTTGCTGACGGAAGACTGCACGCCTTGCGTGTAGAGGCGATACCGGTTTACATACGTCGGTCGGCGTCAACCGTAGCGCTGCGTCGATTTTTGCATCTCACGAGCATGCCTCCACAAGGCAAACCTTTCTCGGGAAAGGAGAAAAATACAAAGTGACATCTGTAATTTAATTCAATGACTCACATCGCGTATAATAATATCCTATTTTGCGAGAAATTCAGTATCTCGTGAACGCATGTTGCCATCTTGGTAGGGACTGTCGTAATGCTTCCTTATGATCAGCCGTTATATCGTGGCTTTTAAAGTTTTTACTAGGGATTCTCCTAATTCAGCAGTTATGGAAGATATGTTTTAGTCTTCTTTTTGTTGCCGGCTGTAGATTCTCCCGCCAATTAGCCTATAATAATAATTTTCGCCATGGACCTGATTACTAGTTTATGACTTGGTCGACTAACGCAGTGAAATCATTAGAAATATTAATGTGTTTTCACGACGCTAATTTTTACTCGAAGACCCTAAAACTTAGGAGCACTTTTCNAATATTAATGTGTTTTCACGACGCTAATTTTTACTCGAAGACCCTAAAACTTAGGAGCACTTTTCACAACTCGCCGATACATAGAGGCAGACATATTTCTCGGAAACCTTTGCAGACAAGATGTAGTTCGAAACTTAAGCATCGCATATTTTTCTTTACTGGCTGAATAATGTTTTTGCTCGTGCTTAAGCCCTTGCACGGTCAAATAAGATAATGGTTTCTCACACAGACAGCAGCCAGCGGCAAAAGACTACGGTAACCGCTGGTGTATGTAGTATTGACATGTTCCATGTGCTCAGATTATTTCGTGAAAAATCACAGGCTGCTCTGATAACGCTACTGTGTACCATTCAGCATTTACATTAGTAAACTAAATACAGCTGCTGGTACGGGCAGCCTTCAAACATTTATTCCGTGCTATGTGAAGGGTTGGTAAAGGGGTCGTAGGTTCCAATTTTAACCAAGACAGTTATGTGTGACTGTTTATACGAAACGTGTTACCAATGTGTTTATCTACGAGAAGAACGTCCACTTCAGATGGGGTCGATATTATACTTTCTAAACATTGCATTAAAAAAGTATTTGAGAACCTTCCAGCATAGATGAAAATAAGTTTTTATTACTAGACTACTCCATAACAAAATATATACAAAACCGATACATGCAAAACTACGTCAGACTTCCTACCAATACGTTCCACGGAAGTGTATTGCCGACTAAAAACAGGCACATCAGTTCAGAGCTTTGCACGTAGAGGCGATGGGGCACTCGGTAAGCATGCTACTGTCGTCCGTATCGCATCCTCGCTTCTATACCTCAAACGCGAAAAATAGCTGCAGATGACATGCTCCTTAATCTCCGCGTCTTTAAGCAGGGTATCTGAACAGCAGCTGTCAGTGCTTCCTCTCTGGGTACTCAGGTGTTCTGTGTACTAACGTGTTTCACGATACGTGAAATCTGTCCCCACTGATTAGCTGGGTCGTTATTGAAACGATAAGACCCCCGGAAGTCATCGTGAACTTAGCCCTCGCATGTCCCCAGGATCGAAGGTTATCGGCGATAGTTCACGACTTCTTATCGAGATTACTCGTTTGTAAACGTTTCCTATTTGTCATCTGGCATGCCTTTTTATAGTGATTCTGCCGTAAAAATCTAAACCGGTAACAGTAAAGCTATTTTATTTTTCCGCTCTGCTGTTCCACGTTCATGATGCGTTATCACTTCGCCGTATCGCACGTCGTGACGTATGCGCCTACCAATCAGACAGGATCTGTATTACACTTGGCGTCTTATCTTAATGAGTAAAAATGTACCACGCGGGCGTCCCCATTAAACGGAGATATGACTGGCCTTTCGTTATCTGGCAGGTGGGCCCATCGATTGCGCTCGGGCAACGAGGCTTTGCACACGGACGAGTGCTATCTCTGATCGCACGGCCGGGAGTTGGTTTGTGTCGTCGCTGTCAGTGAGGGGAATGCCAAACCGCAAAGAAAAAAAAANTCTGATCGCACGGCCGGGAGTTGGTTTGTGTCGTCGCTGTCAGTGAGGGGAATGCCAAACCGCAAAGAAAAAAAAAACTGCCCACCTGTGTACGTTCTAAATGGCAAGGAACGAGTTTTTCTTTTACGTCGCACGTCCTCGTTGNAAAAAAAAACTGCCCACCTGTGTACGTTCTAAATGGCAAGGAACGAGTTTTTCTTTTACGTCGCACGTCCTCGTTGTAGTGCGCCCCGAACTACGGTTTGTCTTGTCCAGTGCTTTTTATACCAACATCTGAAAACATTTCCAGCCTGTGACTGCATATATTTCAAGAGGGCGTGGCACATAAATTAATACTACAACACGGTAGTTGAATTTTTCACGCTCCTGGCAACCAATATAGGTAGGCCTATAACATTCAAGAAAGCGCAATCCCATGCAAAAGTTTTTGCAAACTTTTTGAATTATTTTTTTTTGTTAGAGTGATGCATTCCTCTTGAACTATTTCTTACGCTGTAAATATGCACATTTATTTGCTGCTCAAGATGTGATGAAAGTACGCATCGCTCTAGTAAAATATTGGTTCACAAGGTTGGCCAAAGCTGTTATCTAGGATTGTACTTTCTTAGCAACGCTGACTTCCAAAGGTTTGTATACTTCATTTGACAAGTTTATGCCCCACGCACACACAGGCAGTAGGGTCAGGACAATTCCGTGAGTTCAGCGACACGTAGACTCAACCTAACTGTGCTATCTACACGCGAGCCGGAGCTGCTTTCTCATTAGCTGCTGCTCCACCGAATAGCCTCTTTTGCCCCAGACCAGATATCGCGGGTTTCTGTTTTTATTTTTTTTGCAAGTCTTTTACTGGCCTAGAGTTAACCAGGGCGTGTCCAGTAACCTTCCATCCAATTGCAGACGTAACAGTAAAGTACGTGTGTTTGAAGACTAACTGGCCGTAAAACGAATTCGCAATTTTTACAGACTGTTTTCTAGTTCACTGCAACATAACACGTTCACTCTCTCTTGATCCCTTTAGTACCCACCAATTCCCCACACTCGTGACGAAGTAGGTGCCATTTTAAACACCTCTCTTCGTTTCGCAATTTGCAACGCATATACGAAAAAAATTAATTTAACTCATTTTATGTTGCCCCTGTTTGTGCACGAACAACAGTGTCCAGCACATGGCAGGAAGACACTGCAAAACTGTTATAAACAACTGTAAAACAAAACCTACAGTGAAGGGCACATGGACGGGACGTCGTTCAAGCCCTGCACCGAAGGAGGCATTCTAGGGTGCATCTGTGCCCTCAACGCGAATTCGGACAGCGACAATGTGACGTGACAGCCTCGTTGCACTTTTCTAGGGCGCGAAGTCAGATAGGGCCCTTGACTGGTGAATTCGGAAACAGACCCAGTCTCTATTTATGGCAGACACTGACTGGAATACCCTCAGAGAAGTTGGCAGCGAAATGAAGGAAATGTAAGAANCCAGTCTCTATTTATGGCAGACACTGACTGGAATACCCTCAGAGAAGTTGGCAGCGAAATGAAGGAAATGTAAGAATGTTTTGTGGCGTGGTATTGAAAGAGCAATGCTTAAATTTGTGGACAGTAAATGTTTTTATATCGGGTTATATTTGTTTTATGCTCATTACAGAAAGAATGTGCAAATTATAAACATATCTACGTTCCTAACAACGTTGCAGTTTTGGCTGATCGACGCGAAAATACCAATTAGCGTGTCCACAAGTTTTTTTCACATATGACAGAAGATACAAAAAATAAAAATGGCATAAAAGTAGGACCTACGCAGCACTTGGAAAGTGCTTAACAGCGGACAGTCTGTACGTACGTGTACTTTCATAAAATACATTGGATGCCATGAACTAAATAAACCAAACGAAAAAAAAAAATGTCGGATTGACGCTTACAAATCGGGACATAACCTTTAATCACTCTTTGACATAAATAAACTGAAACGAAATCTCAAACAAATGTAAAGTTTCGTGGGTTCTCGAGATTCCGCTCAAACTAGGCCTGAATAAATATAAATCTATTTTATCAGATCAATGGCCGCTTATCTTTATCGGATGTGGCTGTGGTTCTCTTTGAGTGCGCGTGTGTGTGTTCATGGTTGGTGAGGGTGTGGGTAAGGGGAGGAGGGGAGGCAAGTTGATAATTGGAGCTGTNCTTTGAGTGCGCGTGTGTGTGTTCATGGTTGGTGAGGGTGTGGGTAAGGGGAGGAGGGGAGGCAAGTTGATAATTGGAGCTGTCGCATTTAGTACGGTACAGTGGACAGTCATTACTATAATGTAAATGTCCCCCACTTATTGCCCCGAAATGACTCAATAATAAGGCATGAGACGCGTGTTCTACTAAAGCCTGAACACACTGCACGTATTATCCCATACTCAGTCTTAGAGCTCCCGGAGGCATGGTGTGCTTGTAACATACTTGTATTAAAATAACCTGCTGCATCGTCGCATCGACTGCGGTAGGTTCCGTCCACGATTGACGAGAAATAAACAACGACGGAAATAAAATGTACGTCTGCAGCACACGAAGAAGCAGTTGTGTAACTTTGACGAGGGCCTTGCTTTGTACTGTCTGAAAACATTTTTATCTGTTTTTTTTTTTTTTTTNCTAGGCCTGAATAAATATAAATCTATTTTATCAGATCAATGGCCGCTTATCTTTATCGGATGTGGCTGTGGTTCTCGTTGAGTGCGCGGGTGTGTGTTCATGGTTGGTGAGGGTGTGGGTAAGGGGAGGAGGGGAGGTAAGTTGATAATTGGAGCTGTCGCATTTAGTACCGTACAGTGGACAGTCATTACTATAATGTAAATGTCCCCCACTTATTGCCCCGAAATGACTCAATAATAAGGCATGAGACGCGTGCTCTACTAAAGCCTGAACACACTGCACGTATGATCCCATGCTCAGTCTTAGAGCTCCCGGAGGCATGGTGTGCTTGTAACACACTTGTATTAAAATAACCTGCTGCATCGTCGCATCGACTGCGGTAGGTTCCGTCCACGATTGACGAGAAATAAACAACGACGGAAATAAAATGTACGTCTGCAGCACACGAAGAAGCAGTTGTGTAACTTTGACGAGGGTCTTGCTTTGTGCTGTCTGGAAACATGTTTATCTGTTTTTTTTTTTCAATGGTACTAGAGCTATCCGAAAAGAGGATACCGGTATACGTTCCATCTCCTCCGTCTACCCCCCAAAAGTACTTTGAACGCAGCTTAGAATAACTACCTTTACGGTCTGGAAGTTCTCGACAACCCGGCGTTATCAGTTATAGCCTGACTCGGTAAATTTACTCTCTTTTGGCAGTTGTGAAATTGTGCATTTCTTAGATCGCAACAGAATATTTTTATAAGGATTTTAATTACTCGATCATTCAAAATTTGTCCAAAGATGGAGTTCACAACAGCTTGACTCTAAACAAGGTGTCCGGAGCAAACCGCAGATATGACGAAATTGACTGCGTCCTGCATGAATTAATTTGTATGTAACACAATTTTGTGTTTTCAGAAGTGACTGTTAAGAGAATTTTTTTACTGTCATAAGAATAGATAGAATGAATGAAAACCGAGTATTTTAACGTGTGTAAAGTGNTTTTTTTTTTTTTTTTTTTGCTGCTAAGGTTAAGGCTAATAAGTCTGTGTATTCTTCTTAAAATGTCTGCTGCGGCATAATAGTTCTCCGTGCATCTACGTTGTCAACCTTATACACGTTTTTGTAGTGCAGCATCAACCTAACTACATCATCCATCATTTCAATTTCTAAATTCCGTTCCTTTCCTTCTGCCCTTCTTTGGTTGCTTTTATTAAGAAGCCCCGCGTATTTTGTGATCTAATTTCTGTATCATTCAAGTTTCTGTCCTGTTTTGTGTGACATATTTCACGTACGACGCTTAACTATGTTTTTCTCAGTCCTATAGCGCTATCACAAAAACAGTCGGTATTTTACTTTTGAATATTACTTTGGCTGTTGTATTTCTACTTCTTACTTCTCTAGTAGTTAAAATTTTTTACATTTAAGTGTGTCTTTTTAGTCACACACTTGAAAAAATTAATTTTCTTTGAAAAGAAAAATTTTTCTCAACCGCAATTGGGTTTTGACTGTTATAGCAGGCGCAGTTTTCGAACATTAGGAAAATATCGGACTCGAGCATGTATTTCATTTCAAACATTGCAACTAATCAGAGAATGGGTAGGTACGCCCACATCAGAGTAACTGCCACGCAATGTCGTCTATAAGTACTTGCCTGCACTGTGGTCGAGCCCAGTGCGCAATACCGTGCCGGAAGTATGGCAAGAAATAAAGGCTGCAGGCTTCACAGCTGCACTGCGGTTTGACAAAAATGGCCGCGGTCACCTCCGGCTGCTGAAGAGGAGAAAGAAAACCGGCAGACACCATAAAAACCCGTCGCTAGAATAGATTTTCAAACTTGCAAGAAACTAAGGTGGTGTGAATATTTCACGAAAACAAAGGATGGTGTGTGTGTGTGTGTGCGCGCGTGGATAGTCATAGTATATTCGCGGTTTCTTTACAATTTTTGACTATATACTTAGAAAAATCACCCTATGTATGTCGTGTTGTTTTGTTTCCTAAATATGCCATGTATCACAAGCGTATTATACTTGTGTTAACGCAAAAGTTCCTTACTTTTCTGTTTGATTAAAATTTTACTTATATTTTGTCTATAAATTATAATATTTCATTTATAATAAATATAAATACAACAGTGAGAAAATACTAGTAAGAAATAGTTACCATGCAAAATATTATTACACTGAGTGCGCACGAATGGGGTGTGCAGTCCCTTTGGTATACTTTTCTAGACTTAGTTAAGCTTTATTTGCACGAGGTGGAGGAATATCCTGGAAGTAAAACTTTAGCTGGGCGTCACATAAGTTGGAAGTAACCGTGAATGTACTATAATCANTGGAGGAATATCCTGGAAGTAAAACTTTAGCTGGGCGTCACATAAGTTGGAAGTAACCGTGAATGTACTATAATCACAAGATCTTTGGGAAACTAGCAGTAAAGACTGGTCAGAAGGACTTGGAAGGAGCTGAGGCGGTGCACTGTTGTGTATTTATAGCCGGACGCACACTTCTTCGGTCGCTGGTGCAGGTTCGAGCGGGTGGAAACTTCTTGCGGGCGAAAAACTCAGTTGCTTGTTTGGCTTCTCCGAAGTTCACCATGCCGCTCCATCCGGCCGTTCGGACATGCGTGACGTCACGGGATGCTGCGGATTAGTGTCCGTCAGGGATGGCGCTTCCTCCCCCCTCCACCGCCTTCACTACAACCCTTCCCAGCAAGGGAGAACGGAGGCGTGACGCCGCGAACTGGCAGCTGTGGTAAACCACAGCCTGTATAGCTGGTTCTGCCAGGAACTGCTCGTATTTTTAACGTTAACACTAAAACACTAAACACCCGCCGAGTGACGGGCTGTCGATTAGGGGCCCCCTGGCTGCTCGTCTTCCCTGACGGGTGACTAGGAATGAATTTAGTTGAGAGGTTTTGGTTTTGAAAGGCGCTGAACCAGCGAGGTCTTGAGCGCCGGTTGAAGCTGGGGCAGTGGTGGAATGCGGTGGCGAGGGAAAAGGGAGGGTCGCGAGAAAACCCGCCAGCCAACGTCAACGTCCGCCACGTTGTCCACATGCTGCAGTGCGGGATGATTCCGTCGTTGTGGGGTTGGTTAGCTGGCAAAATATTTTATTATTTAATGAAATGTATACCTTCTTCTGTCAAATACAACTCAAATCGTATTTTTCTGACAGTCCTTGCAATTTTGGCAGCAGTTACGTTCTCTATTTATAACTTAGTTCTGGTATTTTTATTTCTTGCGGTGGTGAAGGGGAATCCACTCCTTTTACTGTTGGTAACAAACACTACTTTCTTTGTAACATGCCGATGTTTCACTGCTGGTATACTTCCATAAACACATGCAAAATAATTAATATTTCCGCGCACCAAATATGATCAGTACACATACATTAAAATACAGCACAAGTGTTAAAATTTGTAAGAAACATAAATATTTTGTTATTTTTAAAAAATCGAACATTCAGTGGTCACCAATTTTATTTAACATAACATCTTTATAAGTATTTAAGTTTGAAAACACGAAACTGCTTCTCAAAATCCAGAGTCAGTGTGAATGTATATATTTACCACCGTTAAAATATAAGCATTAAGGAGCAGATATTATTTTTCAAAAGTTGATTCCTAGGGGGTTGAGCTAAGCGGAACCAACAGCAGTTTCGGTATCGTCACAAAAGAGCAAAANTTTCAAAAGTTGATTCCTAGGGGGTTGAGCTAAGCGGAACCAACAGCAGTTTCGGTATCGTCACAAAAGAGCAAAAAAGGCTCCGGGAAAATATACGTTCGTCGTTGGGAATGCCGCTCTCGTAGCTCGTATAAGTTCCGTGAGGTCGGCATCGAAATGTGAGGTCGAGAAACATAAATCCCGCCAGGGAGAAGTATGCGTGGTATCCAGCCTACACGCTGCTCAGCTCTTTCTACTTTCATAGTTTCTTTACTTGTTCAGTGCGCAATATNGTGCGTGGTATCCAGCCTACACGCTGCTCAGCTCTTTCTACTTTCATAGTTTCTTTACTTGTTCAGTGCGCAATATTTTTACATGGAATTATGGCACCTAGAAAGAGAATGCCTGCTTAAGTTTTATGTATGGTAAGGGGAGGAAATAAATGCCGCCTACCTTCTGGTTAACGGAAATACAAAAACGTGTTTTAAATAAATGTATCTCTTGAGATGTATTGTAGGCGCTTACAGCATTCAAGTAGCGGTAAATGCATATTTTGTTGCCTTTGAATTCATTAAAATTCAATATGTCATTAACGCCTGATTCCCTTTAACATAATAGCAAGGCCATAGAACAAAAAGTACCTTAAGACTATCCTTCTGATATCATGTAAGTAATATGCTTTTAAAATTTACCTTCAATAATAATACAACTCTTGACATAAAATTGTAATGTATCCAGACAACAAGGAAATACTTTGCTGGTGTCATCATACTTCAGCTTTAAAGACCGTGTGAATGGACAGTGTCACTGCGATTGTTGTCGCTCGCCCGACACTCATACGTAATTCGTAACGATATTGTCACGGACCTCGTGACGGACGTAAACCAACGTTAAATAGCACGATTTCTATTGCTGGTAAAGCTGACTGACTGCTATCTTCCAATGGTTGATGTACATGTCTGATGTTATACTACACACACACACACACACACACANCTGACTGACTGCTATCTTCCAATGGTTGATGTACATGTCTGATGTTATACTACACACACACACACACACACACACATCATTTTTAAAATCACAAATAATTATTAAATGTATGTCAGATTTACTTGAACGAAACAAATATATGATTTGTTACATGTTTACGTACATTTTTATTTAAATGTCATGTTTAATGATAGTTAACGAGGGAAAGAAATGTGGTCCAGGACACCTCTGCTATATACTACTCGCTAGAAGCTCTCGTCGCTGTGGTCGGCGTGTAGGCACGCTCGCGGCCAGGTGTGCAGGCAGGTGAGCTGCGACGAGCGACGCCACAGTGCGCTAGAGTGTGAAACGACGCCTGTGTCGACCCGCATGTCATGAGCCCTTCCCTGCAGCAGACTGTTGCCTCCTCGTAAAACACGCCGAGGCCGATGGTGGCCGCCGATAATGACGATCCATTATGACCGTCTTGGGTTGTAAATAAGGACCGGGCCCAAGCACATACAGGTCTCCCTCCCGGCCGCCCTGCACAGGCAAGACTACAAGCCCTGTATAATCCATTCACGGTTCCTTCTCATTTTCAGGATATTCCTCTGCCTCATGCAAACAAAGTTCAACAAGTCTAGGAAATTAAACCAAACGGACAACGCACCGCAATCGTGCGCACTCGGTGTAATAATATTTTGCATAAGTATTATTTCTTACTAGGCATTATTAACACGCATACTTTCTCTCTAATTTTATTCTTATTCATTAAAACTGATGTATTTTATACATAAATGTAAGTAGAAGTTCAGTTTAACCAAAAATAAGATNTTTATTCTTATTCATTAAAACTGATGTATTTTATACATAAATGTAAGTAGAAGTTCAGTTTAACCAAAAATAAGATCTGTTAACACAAGTATAAAACGCTCGTGATACATGACGTATTTAGGAAACAACAAAACACGGCATACATGGAGTGATTTTTCAGGTGCTTTGATTCAAAAAGTGTCAAGCTACCGCGAATATACTATATAAGGGACGTTGTNTTTATTCTTATTCATTAAAACTGATGTATTTTATACATAAATGTAAGTAGAAGTTCAGTTTAACCAAAAATAAGATGTGTTAACACAAGTATAAAACGCTCGTGATACATGACGTATTTAGGACACAACAAAACACGGCATTCATGGAGTGATTTTTCAGGTGCTTTGATTCAAAAAGTGTCAAGCTACCGCGAATATACTATATAAGGGACGTTGTACATGAGGTACCTTTGATGACCTAGACTGTAGCAGCCATCGATAGGGAACTGAGTTCGAGACTTGACACTATACAAAAACTATTAATTCACTTTCAGACTTAGATAAAATCGTTTTTTTTTCCTGGTGATGGAGGCGAACCTAGCGAGGGTTAAGATAAATGAATTACATGGAAATAATTTATATGCTGTACCTTTATTTACATATTTGACATAATACATAATAAGAATATGTAGTAATATTTGATACATGCTCAACACATTCTTCAATCGAGCAAAACATTTATGACGTCTGTTTTGGCAGAACAATTCCTGCTGTAAGCATTCAAGCTACACTTATTTGCATGTATGACACAGCAGTTATCACATAAGTAGGTCTTGTAGACAATGGCAAATGGACAGTTACTATCGTCTTAACATTTGGCACTGGTGCAGTTAGCGAATGTCTTTGTGTAGTTACAGTAGAACATCTTGTATTCTGGGCTGAACATGCAGTGACAACTTTCATGTCGGCGTGCATTACGACTTGTAGTAAAAGTATTCCCACAATAGTAATATAGATATCGTAAATCTTGTAGCGACTCCCCTTGCCGTTGTCGATGTCGACGGTGTTACAGATGGTAAGTCTTCAACCATTNCGTTGTCGATGTCGACGGTGTTACAGATGGTAAGTCTTCAACCATTGACTTCGTCTTCATATTGTAGCAGAGCACACACTCGTAGTAGATGAACGTAGTAGTAATGGCCTGCTTTCCACCACCACGCTCGCCAACGAAATGACGCTCGTTTTTTATATGATGCTCGCTCTTATACTGTTCATACTCTATGCTAATTTGCATTGCTCGTCTCGGGTTGTCTCAGTAGATGACTGCTGGCTGTGTGGTACACTCACATGGTTGCTGAACCGAAACCGATGTGTCTTACACCAGCTCCTGGGATGTGGTGTGTCTGTAACAATAGCAGTACCTTGAACCACATTAATAGGTGTGGGAGACTGCCAATAATCTCTTCGTCCTGTTGCAGATACACAGATAGATTTTAGTAGACGAATTTTATTTCGTGTTGTTCATATGTGAGAAGAAATTTTTTAGGCAGGCATGCAAGCTCGGTATCTTTGTCGAGTGCTACAAGTGATTTAATTATTTCATATGTTATGATAGCTGATAAAATTTTTTGACCACTAGAATAACATCCCATCATTTTTTCACAATATTCTCTCGACTAGAAAAAGAAGTTCTGNATATAACGGGAAAACAGAACAGGTAGGAATAAATACTAATTACAGCAGTCTGATTAACAACACCTCCATGTACTGGCACTGTCATCCAACAAATTATATCATGTGGATCCATTTCAGCCAATCTCGTAAACGTCGTGTTACCAGCTTTAAGACTCTCACAGGAAAAACAAAAAGTCCACTTCCAGCTTAGAGGGATAACATAGGGATAACGTCCAACATGCCACGAAGACAATACTGCAGCAGAATACCTTATTATCCACTTAAAGTTCATTGCAATGTTCTAAGCGTGAATTATGATGTTGATAAGGATGATGATACATAGTGTGGCAAGGTCGTCAGTGTAGGAGAGAGTTATATTATTTTGACTTATATGTACAGATTTGGTCTACAGGATATAACAGCTAAAGCTGGAAGTGGACTTTTGTTGGAGTTCTGTTTTTTTTTTTCGTAAGCATCATAATGCTGGTAACCCGACGTTTACCAGTTTGGCTAAAATTGATCCACTTGATATAATCTATTGGAAGACAGTGAGTGATAGTACATGTAAGAATAGTACATGTACCTACTTTTGACGTCGGTTTACCAGTATTATGATGCTTACGGAAAAAATTAAACTCCAAATATCCACTTCCAACTCTAGCTGCTATACCCTGCAGACCGAATCTCTATATATAAGTTAAAAGAGCATAACTCTCTTCAACATTGACGACCTTGCGATGCCATGTATCATCATCCGTATCAACATCATAATTCACACTTAGAATGTTACAATGAACTTTACGTGGATAATAAAATCTTTTGGTGTGGCATTGTCTTCATGGCATGTTGGATGTTATCCCCGTTGGTGCAAGACAATAAGATGACTATATACTTACTTCTGTTCTAAGCAAAACCTCAACAGTGAATGAGAGTTACACCACACCCATGCAACTGAAAAGAAAATTCCATAGATAACATGCAGGAGAAGATAGCAGTCGTAGCAGAAAGTAAACAGCTGATAAGATAAGCGATATCTCGAGGTCTGTATGCAACTCTGTAGTGAGCGTAATCTCAACAGAGAATGAGCATTATACCAGATGCATGCAATTGATAATGGAAAACCATAGATAACATGAACGACAAAGAGAGCAGTTGCATCTGTAAAGTAAACAAGAGGTAAGATTAGCAATATCTCAAGGTCATGAACTAAAAAAATTTCGTTCGCAGCTGTTATCTCCCAAGTCTAAATCTTCTAAACGCGACACCGCACAGTAGATCTAGTGTTCTATGCACACGGGCACCGCACAGTAGATCTAGTGTCCTATATATGATGCTGGTGTTGAGGTTATGTTACAGCAAAATGAGAACCACTGAACCGATTTCTGTCAAACAAACTTTATTGTCATTCATTGTTGAGCTTACGCTCAGAACAGAGGTACATACTGACATGTTATTTATAACTCCCATTCATTGTTTAACTTACACTCATAACAGAGGTAAATATACAGTCAGCTCATTGCCTTGCCCCAAACCTGAGGTTTGGTGTAGCGACCATAAGATAGTTTTCTTAGGGATAAACCCCAACATGCCACGAAGACAATACCACACCAGAAGATCTTATTATCCACGTAAAGTTCATCGTAATATTCTAAGTGTGAATTATGATGTTGATACGGATGATGATGCATGATATCGCAAGGTCGTTAGTGTAGAAGATAGTTATATTATTTTGACTTACATGTATAGATTCGCTTTGCAGGGTATAACAGCTACAGCTGGAAATGGACTTTTGGAGTTTTGTTTTTTCCGTAAGCGTCACAATGCTTGTAACCCGACGTTTAGAGTTTGGCTTAAATTGACCCCCGTGATATAATTTGTTGGTAGAAATTGCTAGTACACGAAGGTGTTGTTATTCAGACTGCTGTAATTAGTACTCCAAGCTCTACATGACCAAGAACATGCATATTTCCCGCAGTACCAATTATCTTCCTGTAAATCCATATTTGATTCCCAAGCTCAAACTTCCTCTTCTTACGAGAAAACAAAACAGGCGAAGAATAAATACTAATTACAGCAGTCTGTTTGACACGTTCATGTACTGGCACTGTCTTCCAACAAATTATATCACGGGGATCCATTTCAGCCAAACTGGTAAATGTCGGGTTACCAGCATTATGACACTTAAGGAAAAAAACAAAACTCCAGAGTCCTCTTATCCTGTAGATCTGTACATATAAGTAAAAAAAAATATAACTCTCTTCAACACTGACGACCTTGTGTCACCATGTATCATCATTCTTATCAACATCATAATTCACGTTTAGAATATTACGATTAACTTTACGTGGATAATGAGATCTACTGTTCGGTGCCGCGTTTACAGGAATTTAGCCTTGGGAGATAACAGTTACGAGGGAAATGTTTCTACTTATCTTATCTCTTGTTTACTTTTCGCTACGACTGCTATATTCTCGTGTATGTTATATATGGAATTATCTTATCAGTTGTATGCATGTGGTGTAACTCTCATTCATTGTTGAGCTTTCGTTCATAACAGAGGTAGATAACAGGCAGCTTATTTTACTTGCAACAAACCTTAGGTTGCAACATGTAGTATGTCAAGGATTCCAATAAACCGCTTGTCGTTGTAAAATTTGACGTATATTACAAATTAGATTATTTTGCTAAACACTTAACTGTAATAAATTGGGCAAAAAATTTTAGTTGCACATAGGACATGTTTTGACACCTGCTGTCTACCAACGTTACTGAATTGTCACTAATATTGACCGATTTAATTAATGAAGTAGTCGCAGTGCCAAAATAGTGTGGTTTTGTGTTATTTGTATATGGATAATGCTATGGAGGTAAGAAGTAAGAACTTTATACCTCCATGGATATTACCACGACCTAATACGCTCGTCACATTGTCTAACCTAGGCCTAGCCTGTAATATTTGCATCCATTCTGTTGTCAGAAATGTACCCTTGCTGCTTTTCTTGAGCTTCGAAAATCGCATTAATACACCGTATCTAACAAAATCATTTTGGAAATAATCTCAAATAATTTAAATGGACATTTTAAGAATAATAACTGTAATTACCTCTATACTTGGCATGCAAAACCAGCACTGGTTGTTATAACAGTGCTCTGCGGATATTTAGTGCTAATATCGCGGCGGCGGCGGCGACGACGAGGAGGCTTGTGGTGCCGGCCGAGCAAAGGTAGCCGTGCGGGTGGTCGCCAGTACTTCGCCGGACAAACAACAGATGTCAGCGCGCGGTGCAAAATGTTGCCATCTCACGCCGGCTACAACGCCACGTGTCCATGTGACTGCGGCACGGCCGAGGGAGCGTGTATTGCTTTTGTCTTCCATTTCGCAATTAACGAATGTCATTAGGCGAAATACTCTATTCCTATTCAACGTTCGTTTGCAGACAGAAGTTGTAGAATTTTTAGTTTTCCGAATACACGTTAGCATTTATTAAAGTAGGTTAGTTTGGAACTAACATATGGCGGATATATGTTATTGGCTGGAAAATAATACACGTTAGCATTTATTAAAGTAGGTTAGTTTGGAACTAACATATGGCGGATATATGTTATTGGCTGGAAAACATTAATATATTTCCTTGCGGTTTATTTGTGTTGGAGCTTGGAGGCCATAGCGTGTAGCTGCTAGAGTGCTCGTTTCCTACCAATTCGGGTTCGATTCCCGGATGTTCGCATGTGGGAATCGTGCTGAACGATGTCGCTGGTCGGCGGATTTTCTCGGGTATCTTCCGTTTTCCCCGCCCCTTGCATTCCTGTGCTGGTCCATATTCACCTCGCTTCGCCCTCATCTGCTCTCAAGACCACACCCAAACCTCTTCATTCTCCACACTTTATTTGTGTTGTATTTTCCGACAGTGTTATCACATAGTCTCCGAAATGTACATATATTCACTAAGTGTAGCCTTTATATTATAATATATAGGCTGTTTTCGGTAAAGTGAGCACTTTTGAGGCCTTGGTTACTTTTTTCCTGNCACTTTTGAGGCCTTGGTTACTTTTTTCCTGTCTGCCATTTGTTATACTTCCAAAACTTTTTAAAATAAATATTGCCATGTAAATGGTAAATATATTGTATATATTTCACTGAACTCGGAAGAGTTAACGTCGAAGGCTGGGCTACAATAAAATATATTTATTAACTATTATTTTTAATGAGAAGGCTTCGAAAAGTGTTCACTTTACCGCGAATAGCCTCTACCAAAACCAGCATAGATATGTGTTTATAGTTTATCCTCAAGCGCAAAGTAAATACTGGAGCATTTTGCCTTAAAGTGACATGATAGAAAATGAACGCACGTTACGTTTGCTCTGAAGTTGTACTTCTGCAAATTNGTAGCCTTTATATTATAATATATAGGCTGTTTTCGGTAAAGTGAGCACTTTTGAGGCCTTGGTTACTTTTTTCCTGCCTGCCATTTTTTATACTTCCAAAACTTTTTTTTTTATAAATATTGCCATGTAAGTGGTAAATATATTGTATATATTTCACTGGACTCGGAAGAGTTGACGTCTAAGGCTAAGCTACAATAAAATATATTTATTAACTATTATTTTTAATGAGAAGGCTTCAAAAAGCGTTCACTTTACCGCGAATAGCATCTACCAAAACCAACATAGATACGTGTTTATAGTTTATCCTCAAGCGCAAAGTAAATACTGGCGCATTTTGCCTTAAAGTGACATGATAGAAAATGAACGCACGTTACGTTTGCTCTGAAGTTGTACTTCTGCAAATTATGTAATAAGCGAATTTTTTTTTGCATCTCTTTTATAGACTGCAGTGGATCTCACATTTCTCTTCACTCGGTGTGGCCTTTGTTCTGGCCGTGCCAAATAAGTTTTGCTACACGTAGGAATATTTCTTTTTCGCGAAAAACTTCCAAAATATTTTATCCGCCTTCGTAATTTTATGATTTTGTTACACGTAATCCTACGAATCGCAACCATTTAATATCGCAGTCTCCTAATTCTGACTGGCACAGTCAAGTAGAAAAAAAATTTATCTTCTTTAAGAGTGATCTCGGTAAAGTAAGCACTTTTAAAATCAACTTTGAAAGAATAATCATGCCCATAACTACACGTATATTGTAGTAAACATTGGCGTGCAGGCTCTGAGTTAAGTTGGCAGCGAATTATTATAAAAAATAAATTAATACTTGACGTATTGAGAGTGTCCTATATAAATGTTTTTTTCTGAAGTCAGTTTTTTTTTTAATTTTTACAACAGTACTAATAAACCAAATTTAATATACTTTTCCAAATATTCTACGGTTTCCACTTGGATGGCACATGTGACGCTCCCCGCGTCCAGGCATTTTGGCCGCCAGAACACATGCGCTAGCGAAGCCTGCCGACGGTCTACACNAAATAAATATTGCCATGGAAGTAATAAACACAGTATATATATATATATATATATATATATACTGTGTTTATTACTTCCATGGCAATATTTATTTTAAAAAGTGACGGAAGTATAAAACATGGCTGATAGGAGAAAGTAACTAGGGCCTCAAAGTGCTCACTTTACCGTGAACAGCCTATTAGAAAACGAGAGGGGTGGGGAGCATCTACGCTGGGTTCGTTTTATTTTTGTTTTAATTTACATGAGGCGTAATTGAGATGGGCGAAAATGCGCGGGCGGGCAGGGACTTGAATCTCGCGAGCGTGTGAGGTACTTGTGAGAGGGGGGTTGGGAGGGGTGTGTGCACGCAGAGATGTTGGGCAGGCTTCAAAGAGCGCGGCAGGCTGCGGCGTGTGCGTAAGCAAGCGGCACACGCACACGCCCACGCACGCGGCAGGGGGAAGGCAAGTGAAGGCCGGGCAGGCGCGCTCGTAAATTACATCATGCCTCTTCGCCCCCAAATTGACCCCCTCCCTCTGCCTCTCCCACGACTTCCTCCCCCCCGTACACACACAGCGCCGTATAGCCAGGTACCGGCGTCCACGCAGGTCACGTGGATTTGTGACGTTTTCTGTCGTAGCTAATAATATGCGACACTAATGGGGTGCTAGGATGAAAACTTTGATGTAACGTTTGCAGGGTGATACATTCCGACATCGTGACTGATAACACGACTGAAATAAATGTGGTCAAGTTGGTGGCCCGCGGCGAGTGGCGGCAATTTTAGGCTGGGCGAAAATTTTCTGACAACATATCTCGCGAATCCGTTGTGCTAGCGCGCTGATTTTGGTGACAATCGAAAGCTCTCGTCAATATTTGTCGATCTGAGCCATAAAACTATAGTAGTTCCATTTCTTTATTGTAATTCCATTCCCATATCTCAAAGAAATAATTATCACCCGCTAACGGAGACGTATTCACGTAAAACCCTCGGAAATGTCCCCGACTAAGCCACGCCCATTTTTTTTAATTTCATAACTTCTCAAAGGGGGCCGCAGTGGCTGAGCNTGGAAATGTCCCCGACTAAGCCACGCCCATTTTTTTTAATTTCATAACTTCTCAAAGGGGGCCGCAGTGGCTGAGCGGTTGGAATGCTTGCCTCCCACCAATGTGAGCCGGGTCATTTCCCGATCGGGTCACTCCCGGATTTTTGCAAGTAGGAATCGTGCGGGACGATGCCGCTTGTCGGGGGTTTTCTCGGGATTCTCAAGTTTCCTCCGCCCTTTCATTCCGGCGCTGCTCCATTCTCTTCTCGCTTCACAATTGCATGCAGATAAATCACAGGAGGTATTTAATATGGAACACCACGTCTCTAGATGATATGTAATTGAACAATTACCCACATTCACAGCAAAATTGCCATGCAGTTATTTCAAAAGAAGTTCTATGTTTGCCATCGATCAGTGACACTTTATTTTCGCGCTGACACTTTATTTTCGTGAAAAGCTTTCAAGGCCAGTTTTATTTCGAAATACTTTATCTTAGACCTACTTTCGCCACTGGATAATTTTGGTTGTTAACGCGTGGTAGGTGTTTTCCTGCGAATCACAGACGTTTAGTATCGGAGTAAACTGTTTCTGATTGTACCAGTCGAGGAAGAACATATAATTTTCGCAAAGACACGCGGCCAGTAACCAAAGGAAGGCTACACATGTAAACTTTAGGATATTGATGTCTAGTCTCCGCGTAAATCTTTTCNGATATTGATGTCTAGTCTCCGCGTAAATCTTTTCACGTAAACCAGATGTCCTTGGGGAACTTCCTGTTTCATGCGTGCTGCTCACACGAGGGTCTTATTTGATAAAGCTGTACACATGCCCGTGGCTTACCGGGACTCGAACCCGGAACCTCCTGTATGGCGAGGAGAGGGTGGGTGTTTCTGTAGCAACCCCTGCTACGAATGTCGCCTTTCTCTTGTTAAACGGTTTTTTCCTTTCTTTCTCACGTACGCAGTCAATAAGTACGTGGGCATTTAGTGCCGCGTGTAGTGGTTAACAGGGTTTCAGTATTTACTGAACGCTTAGGTGTTTTTGGTCGCTTGGTTTAAACACAAAGGCTTCGAGTAAGAATCATGGTGACGAAAGTCTAAATGATTATTCGTTTTTGGTATCCTAGCGTTATTTTCTGAGTCTACCTCTTTTGTGATCAGTATAACATAAGAGAAGACGCATAATGTAGGTATTACGGCGGAGTTGACGCGTGTGCGAAGGAACCGAGTCGAGCGACTAACACAAAAGGGTCGCGGTGACTCGGTCCCGTGTCGGGGCTCGACGTGCGACCGCATTGAAAATGCAGCAGCAGCGGGGCGGGATCAGGCTCGATCCCCCGCGACACATGTCGGTCGCCAGCGGCACACGTGACCTGTTCCGAGCGCGCACCGCAGCGGGCGAGAGGGATGCGCCCAGCGAAATCCGGATTTTGGGAAGGCGACCTGTGGGTTGACTCGGCGAGTACATGAGAATTGGTGGGGGGGAGGGTAGGGGTGTCTGGACCGCGGTGTGCAGGTGTCCGGTGGCGCGACACGTTGTGGGCTGGGCGGTGTCCGCCCGCTCCCGCCCGTGAATTAATGACGAGAGCTCGCTACAGCGACAACTGCTGGCTTCCCGTCCCTCGGTTTACCCGTGCCAGTCACGCTTCTCACGCTCTTTATTTATTCCTTTAGCTCATTACACAATTTACAGGTCACTGATACTCAAATTCGTATAGTCAGCATTGAAAATCCTGGTAATCACTTATTCTACGACCCTCAAATGTGCCCCACCCGTAGATCAAGACTCATTCTTGTCTTCTGCACTTACTGCAACATTGGCCCGCACATCACCGTAACTGTCAAAAATCACTTGGTCAAAAAGTGATATGGACGTTCATTGACAACAATTTTTCAAGCAGACGTGTTTTTATTTAAAGGTATTTCGCACTACTTGAATATATTCTAGTTTTATTAAGAGTAGCGCAGATGAATCATACTCCCCCCCACCTTTAACTCATGACAAACTACAGGTCAGTGTTACTTACTTAAAACTTGGTGTCAATATTGGAAGTTCTTTTAATCACTTATTCTACGCCTGCTTGAAGTGCCCCACCCATAGAACTAAGACTGATTTTCTTCATCTTTGCACGCTCCAACATTGACCCGCCTATCATAACTGCCAAAAGTCACGTGATAAAAAATTGATATTAACGTTTATATACATTTTTTTTTCAACCAGGCGGGTTTTTGTAAAAAGAAAAATACTTCCTATAACTTTAATATATTCTAATTGCAATAATAGTTGCCAATAGATATTGTACTAAAATACCAGAGCATGGATTAATGTACTTAGTTTTTGATCTCAAAGCCAAGCCACTGTGTTTTTTTTAATGCTTCTGGCAGTTGTTGGAACACGAAGATTCGCAGCTGGCATACACACACTACTACATATTCCGTCTGCAGTCCCACCAGCTAGCCATTTCCATTCACCACTTGTACAAATTTGCCTTCTTTATTCGTCTTGAATGTATAACTGTTTACCAGCCAACCTCCTGAGCTCGCCATCTCGTTCTACTAACGTGGCGCATCGAAACGAATATTAGGCTAAAGACTATTAACAGGGCCACCTGTTTTTCGCGAAAAGATTTACGCACATGCTAGACTTCAACTTCGTAAGTGCACATTTCCAAGCTTCCTTTGGCTATTGGCCGGGTTTCTTTGTGAGAAGGAATGTTTTATTCTACAAGGCCAGTCAGACTAAGTTACCCGGATATTGAACGTCTGTGAATGGCTGGCAGACACGTAAGACGTTTGAGAGTTGACATCCTCCAACCAAAAAATTGGTTCTGAACTAATGTGTTTTGAAGTACAACTAGTAGTGGGATCTTTTCGCGAAAAACAGATGGCCCTAACTCTTAGTCCCCAAAAATTAAAACTGAAATTAAATATGACAGCCATTTCATTTTGACTTACTTTTGTGCAGTTTATAAGAACATTGAGTTCATGTGTATTTAGTTTAGTGCTGTTTAGTTTTTTGATTCACTTCGCATTTATTTTTGTTGTTTTTACTATACTTTTGGTGTTATATTTTATTAAAAATGTATTTCTAATTGAGCTATCAATAGTTTGTTGCAATAGAGTACTTTGTTATAACGGCGTATGTACATATAAAATGTTACTTGTATTGTCTGCTTCGTGTTACGCAGGGACAGGGACATTTCGGAAATTGCTCTGAGTATAAACTAGACTTCAAACATTCGTGTATTTGAGTTAGGTTACTTTTACGATTGGCTCACAGTTTATTTATTAGACACACCGTGGACGCGTCTGGGTCAACAGCAGACCTGCATGANCACCGTGGACGCGTCTGGGTCAATAGCAGACCTGCATGAAAACAAACATCGAATCACGCGCTACCGTGTCAAGAGTAAAACTAGCTACTCACTTAGGCGGCGGCCAATGAACGAACAACTGAGGCTCTATTGCACAGAGGATTGCGGGATATAGCGTACATATAATGTAACTCGCGAAATTTTCCTGTTCCTAGTGTTGGGTCATGTATGTTTTCGACAGAAATAACGAGATGCGGATAAAACAAACTTTGTCCATACTTCGACATCGTAAAATCGTTAATAATACATGTTAAATTTAAAGATAAAAAGTGTATGAGTGTACGTGTATAACATGCAAGATATTCACACACTCAGTTCAAACCAAATGAGATAAATACTAAGTATTCAAGTGTTGGTTAGGTAACCGCGAGATAGCATCACACTTCACTATCCAAGCCTTTAGAGTGGCATGGATAAAATCTTCCCTGCCGCTTTCATATTTCTCAGTTGGACGATGTTTTACTGGGTAGAATATTGCCGGTTGCGGAGTTTTACAGTCACATGAGCGGTTGTCAGCAAGTGCCAGCCCGTAGAGCGTTGCCTCGCATATGAAGACCAGTTGACTACACCCCCGTTATCGCCATGCCTCGTCTACCTTGCCTCATAAAACTTTTATTACGGTGGGGAAGTGAGTAAACATTTCACACGTGCGACTGGCGGCCTGAGTCGCGCTCGCTAGAGGCCGCAGGTTCAGTCCACCTGATGTCGCGGCGCAGCTCCTTCCTGCCCCCCACCCCCCCTTACATACTACGACCATTGAACTTCAATTCTCAATGGGCGGTTATTCCCACAAGTTAAAATAGAATTGCGCGTTTTTTTTCTAATACGAACTCTTTATAGAAGACTGCAATTTAAAAGCACAGATTACTTTAAAATGCAGAGGCGAAACAGCCGCTTATACTGTGTACTACAGCTGCACACGCCAACAAAATGGCGTCAGTGGCCAGCCGTTCGCAATTCAGCATTTGTTAACGTACTCGCCAGCCGGCCGCCCAGTCAATAGAAATCTTTCGCAGGATGCAGTAGCCAAGCAGACACAGAGCCCGTTTCGTCTTGGTGTACTTATGTACTCTGTGGAAGCGTCACATAACACCAGTCAGCAGACTGGCTAAGCGACGTTACGATGCACACTAGTTCCTTCACATTCTCCGCGTGGCTTACAAGGCGAGACTGGCTCAAGAATCATACGTGGCAAACCTAAGCAGTTTTAAAATAGGTATTTTCAGTGACTGCCTGAAGCAGTGACGTCCTTTTGTGAAATGATAGTCTCTGAGTGTCTACGACTGAGCCGTTGCTGACTAGAAATTTAGTCGAATGAACTGGGAACCTTGCCTTGGAGCAGTAGTGTGATTAAACGGTATTGAACAGGAATCTCAATAATTTTTACTATATTAGGTTAATTCTGTAGTGTACAAACTGTTACTAAACTCTTTTCCCCCAAACTGAAAACCGTAGCATCTGTTGGCAGATAGGATACAAACGTTCAGTAAACTTAAATCTGATTACGTAGTATATAGCAGCAATCAACAACGGCGCAGCGAGTCCTGGAGTATAAAATTTAGTTGAGATGTTTTTGCCTGCGCTACACATCGAGGCCTTTAGCGCCGTGAAGGTGAAGTGCTGTGGATATGGAGCGGTGGTGGAACGCAAGGCCAGGGGAAACGGGAACGTCCTGAGAAAACCCGCTGGCCACCAACAACGTCCTGCTCGTTTGAACATGCAAAAATCTGGGTGACCCCACCTGGGATCGAACCCAGTTCGCCTTGGTTTGAGGCGAGTAGGCTGCCTAATGTGCCACCGCGGCCCCGAGTATGCAGTTGTTAGTACTAACAAGAAGTTTTTACGAACGTAATAACGACGCACTCCCGGCGTTGCCATTCCGTCTTCGATTACTATTCTGCGTTGATGACCGTAGCGAGAGTTGCTTTGTGGAATTCCGTGTTTCTTTTTGTTCGCAGATGCTGTGTTTTCAGTTGGTTGAGATATTACAAAGCTGGGGTCACAGGGTATAGCATTAATTTACCACAGGGATTCATGGGCTGTGTGTCCGCGTGATTCTACATCTAAGACGGTCGCCTACCCGACGCTTGACTGCTTTGCAGCATGTTCGAAACGCGTTTATTTTAAAAAGAAACTGTTAAACATGTCCTAGATGCGTTTACCTACGAAGGAAAAAACATACTCCAGGCGAAGACTGAGTGGTACTTCAAGATATCGCGTATGCTATAAATATTATTTTGGGGGACTGCAGGTTGGATGTCGGGCGAAACTACGGCAGGGACTTGTATTGAACCTTGCTACATACTTTGCACCAATGAAATGATAGGGTGACCGCTTGAAGTCTCATTGGTATACACAACACGTCGACAACACTACGCGCTAGTTCGGAGGCTTGCGCTTAGCTGCGATGGTGCACTTTATGCGCGTGGCAGTATCGCCCTAGTAACCCTTGTGCTTCTGAGCCTCAAACGCGAAGATAGCTCCAGGTGGGAAACCGTCTTAAGGGGCTTCCCGAGTAAAATATTTTAAACGCCTCAAGGTCACGTCCCGCTGTAAAGAAGCATTACGTCGAGGATAGAAAATAGCATAAACGAGTTTCGCGTGTTTTGTTTTCTCAGAATTTTAAGCTGTGACTATAGAGTTTTAATGCAGCAATCTGTTCCGAAAAGATACAGCATTATCGCTATGGTTTAAAACTTGGTTTTCAAAAAATTAATATCGTAAACAGAGGACTACAGCGATTTTTGCTGACTTCGGCAATTTTCAACGACCACGTGTATGTTCCAATCACCACATTTATAAATTGGCAACAAAATATCGACTTTCATTTGTGTCCTGAAAAAATATTTACATTGAAATATTCCATAGTTTAAAAAAAATTAGAATATACATAACTGCTTACAATAAGACGTATATATAACAACTAGAGAGGTCCCTTAGCGTCTGTTAGTTTCTGGTTCTCTCTCCGAATCGAATGCAAGAGGTTTTCGCTCCAGCATAGCATATCTCGCAAGCCTGAATCTGTATGCGAGTTCACCACTCTACTCAACTCGAGTGGACTGTGGAAGCCGAATGATTCCGAGCATAAGGCCCCTGGCGAAGATGTCGACCCAAGCCAGGACAGCTCCGGCTGCAATGACGGGTAGAACCGGCTTATGCGGCGTTGTGATGGACGCTGGTGTAACCGCGAATGCGGCCACACAAACTCACAGCACTAGGTGCCGTTAGTCATAGCCGCGTATCCCACGCCGGTATAAATGTACTAATTATGCAGCGGTGGTGTGCCGCTGTGGGCAACTTTAATTAACTGAACAGTCGGCGGAGCTTCATGCTGACCGCTGGGCTGGCGATGTGTTCAGCGGTGACGTGCAGGTTAGTTGTTCATACTTCTTCCCCGTGGTGCGGACATTACAACTCAGCGATGAGTTATAATTATATGCAAATACTACCGTCAGGCTGTGTATTCCTCCTCATAATGATATTGTGCACGCGTCGTGAATAATTAATGAGAAATGACGGTTGTAAATCGTAAAAGAGTGCATATGCTGTATTTTGTACCAAAATAAAAAATGTCCACAAACAGAAATGCTTAATTTTCTAAAGGCTTCTGATTGTCGCATGTTGTAATCATGTTACCCTGTTTTCCAAAAGGAATAGTGAGACACAAGGCGAATAACATAGGTTACTTATAAAACATAAATTAAAAAAACTAACAAGAAATTGAATTATATTTGACGGGGAAACCTAATGGTTTGCCTTTATTTTGAAACCTGTTTCACGTGTCTGTCAGGAGCCGAATTGGTGTTTTGGTCATGCCACTCGCGTCTCACTGCAGCAAACCGAGCTCGATTCTTAGGCAGAGTCAGGCCCAGATTTTCACACGTGAGAATCGTGGCGGACGTTGCCGTATTCTAATGAGTTATCCTGTTTTTCCTGCTCTTGCATTGCGTCGCTGCTTCATCTGCATCCCGCTCAACTGAAAACGCCCCATGATACTTATGACACTGCACTTGCAGCATGTCTGCACAAAATACGACCCGCCACATTGTTATGCCAGTTAGTTACATAATTCATAGAATTCGGTATGTATTCTATAAGCGGTTACCAGGGAAATGTTGTTTCCTTGAACAAAAAAAAAATACTGTTCAGTGGTTTACTTTTCGCAGCCCAACGGACGTAGTACCATTGGGTAAATATATACACTAGAGTAGCCATGGAATAGGAAAAAAGTCTGACCAGTTTTGTTGTTAGTTCTTGGGCTGATTCAGAGGAGCGCTAGTGTTCTCTACTGGGGGGTAGCAGTCGAAATAACCTCGCCACCCATGCGTTGTTATCAGTGCCGCATCCGGCAAAAGTAGGTCAACACCCTAGCCGTTCTGTTAAAAGTAAGTCTGTCTCACGCGAGTTAACAGGTTTCGTTGCAGTTGTGGATACCCAACACATTATTTACTAGTGCCGACCATGGCATGTGTTTCGTTTCTATCGTAGAATTGCGTATTTGCTGAAATTTGCAGTGATATCAACTACTATTTGGTTTTATTTACCTCTGCGAAAATGAATAATCAAAAATATATAACGGATAATGTTTTTAATTCTAATTTATTAGTTTACTATAATTAGGTGTTCATGATACAATGCGAGTTCTGTTAGCACTTACAATTACAAATTTGATATTAATCACGAATGATGTCATATATCGTCGTAGCCTTTTCATCCCTTTTAATGTGAAAGGAAATTGACATCACATGGTATTTCACTAGTCGAGAAATATATGTTAGACGCACGAAGGTCTACGATGTGACTCAGTGTTTACAGTTTCGAGTTGTGATCTACTACAAAGGTGACTGTTCGTACAAATAAGCAGTGCGTTAAATTTGTCGATTAATTTGTCATTAAGGCAGTGTCCGAACCTAGGAATGCATTTATGTATATAAGCATACTCCACTGGGCTCGATACTGGACACATTTCGACAGATATACTTAATTGCATCCGTTACATCAACTAGCCAGCCGATAAGATTCTGAACAAGCATTTTGACGGGAAACAAATACTGAATCTGTGCTGGAACGTAGGCTCATATATATTAAAATTATCAACTATTAGGAGCTGTAGCAAAAAAGCACATGACAATGAAAGTGTTTCTATTAATCAATCACAAACATTTTGTCAAGAAAGGAATGAATAAGTATTTGACGCAGTAACCGCAGTTATCTGTAATTTATTATTACAACTTGTAAAAACTAGAGGTAAATGTTATTGTAACACTAATAATGGAATGAATAAAAATAAATTTTCTAATTTTGATATAACTTTTACACTTATCCATGACTTGCCTTGTAAAAAATCAGCAGTTCTCACTGCCCTGCATATTAACTTTAAATTCATTGCCACTCCAGGTTTATAACAAATCGCGAAGAAAACTGTGGGGATGTTTATCTTGACTCGTTAAGATCATACATTGTTAAGAACTTTCCTCAGTGGCCTCTTTTGAAAGTTAATGCCTCCATACAACTTTTTAAAACAATAAATAGTAGGAATAACAAATTATGAACTACTTATAAATCGCTTTTCAAAATAGTAGCCTATGGGCGCGAGACGTGCACACATTCGTTTCCCCGTGTACTTGCGTATGTCATTTCCCGAGACATGTACAATATTTAGGTACTTAGAAGAATGCAAACGCTGTATGAGCGTGTATCTTATTAAGCAGGAAACCTTACGCATACTGCGGGAAAAGAACATTTATGATCACGTATAAGGCTCAACTCTAAAAGATGTTTGTTTTAAAGCGACAATACAATTTCCGTCTCTGTAAGATCCATGTTTACAATAAT
Organism: Clitarchus hookeri; assembly: GCA_002778355.1. Taxonomy (NCBI): domain Eukaryota; kingdom Metazoa; phylum Arthropoda; class Insecta; order Phasmatodea; family Phasmatidae; genus Clitarchus; species Clitarchus hookeri. The sequence continues at coordinate 831,265 of NQII01000492.1, read as the reverse complement.
GATGTGCATTAGTGGTTATTATCTGAAAAGGTGTCAGCAATGTGTGTCTACAGTTACACAGGTGTAACACGGCACACCATTTTATATCCTACACTAAAACCTCGAACTCATAACAGTGCGAAAAAGTTGACACTGAAGTTATCAGTGATGATAAAGTTATCAGTGATGATAACACTAACGAACGCATGAAAACTACACATAACATTACAAAATATAACTATTTCTACACGAAACATCGGTTGAATGCAATAACTCGGTGCGAATCGCTAATAGTTAAGCTAAGTTTACAATAAAAAAGAATGCATTAAGAATTATGCAGTAAGCGCGTATCTGTCATACGGAAACACGTCTTCTGTATTTGCAGTTTCAAAATATGTTTTAGTTCTAGCCAATAAAAGCAGGCGGCGAGCTTGTTATGTTTACTTTTGTTGTTTAGGTAATTTTGTAAAACACAACTATATTTAAACACATCATACTTCAGAGCCACATTTTCTATCAGAGAAGCTTATCTTTGTGAACAAATATAATCGTTAACATGTGTACACACACGCCTTTTTAATATTGTTTACACTTATTACTGTAAATAAACGTTCCCTGCCAACAACATCGTCTGCTGTGTTCTGAGTGGTTGTCGCCTCACAAGTTTCACTTAAGATATACACGGAAGAGCCAAAAAACTGGTATAGGCGTGCGTATGCAAATAACAGAGGTGTGGAACCAACCAGAGTAACGCGATGCGGTCGGCAGCTAGATCGGTTACTGCTGCTACAGTGGCAGGTTATCAAGATTTAAGTGAGTTTGAACGTGGTGTTATAGTCGGCGTACGAGATATGGGACACAGCATCTCCGAGGTAGCGATAACATTTGGATGTTCGCGTACGACCATTTCACGAGTGTACCGTGAATATCGGGAATCCGGTAAAACATCACATCTTCGACATCGCTGCGGCCGGAAAAAGATCGTGAAAGAACGGGACAAACGACGACTGACGAGAATCATTAAACGTGACAGACGTGCAACCCTTTCTCAAATTGGCGCAGATTGGATGTGTGGACTGCCCTGCAAGATTCATGGTGTGAATTGCCTCCTGCATATCTTCAGACATTAGTGGAGTCCATGCCACGTCGTCTTGAGGCAATTCTGCGTGCTCGGGGGGCCCTACATGATATTAGGCAGGTGTATCAGTTGTTTTGGCTCTTCAGTGTAAAATATAACTATTTCTTTCAATACTTAAGGAAATCCCAAAAATGCACACGACCTGCTAAGTTCCATTGGAAACTAATACATGAGGTAACTCACTTTCTTTTCTTCTGCACACGTCTTAACGTATAATTTAACCCTCAAATTTTCTATTGTAAACCCAGCTTTACTTCAGACTTCGCAGCTTACGCTAAATTAAAGTGCGCAGGTGTGTTTATACGCAGTCGAATCAAATAATTTATCTGTTCATAGTGTACAGTTGTTACCACGAAGAACAGAAATTATTTGTAAATATCTTTACTGTGTCAAAATTATTTCATGTCTTCTGGAATATTTGTCGTCTCCTAGCCTAAAAATTGATAACGATAATAATTTACGAACAATAATTAAAATTTTGAATTATTTGTAATTGTAGGGTATCCTTGTGGGTTAACCTTGTGGCATATTTATAGAATTATAATTTACTATTCCTAAAAGTATTTATGTTCTCTGTGCGCCATGTTTTGTTGAATGAATAAATGCTTTTCTCCATTAACGACCACTCATTTTGTTTGCACGATTATACTATACGAACGAAATATATTATATATCATCGAAGATCATCTTCATAACGAGGTGTGTTTATTCATACTGCAAATTTAGTTTCTATTCGTTCGTCGCGGGTATTTTCTACTCTTTATTAGCATTCCGCTATCACTTACTGTTCGTCTCATATAACTTAACAAGATTATGACAATCAGTGAGTGGCAACTTGACTTATACGAAACAAACAAAGTGCAATGCACGAACGAACAAAAGTTTATATTACGTTGGTTATTCTGAGTGCACTGCCGACGCACATAAGAGAAACAGAAAAAAACGCCATAAGAAAGAGTTTCTAGATTAATTAATTCATTTCATTTTGCGTGATCACAAAACAACGATTGTTAAAACTAAACTTCGTGATAAAGTAGTAATGTATAGGCGTTTGAAATGAACATTAAAACGATCTGTATTCAAATGAAACGCAACTTCCAAACTTTGAGGGTTATTTTTACATTGTATCCCCACTCTCCATCCATGCTTTCCATACGTGCTTGATATTAATTCTAAAAGCATTCAGAAATATTGTGTGGTATTGTTGAATTATTTTTTCAGATAATTTGACGAAATATATTTCAAATTCGTGTTGTTTCGAGTTAGTAATAGAACTTTTAAAAAGACGGGATCAAGAGGCAGGCAAACCTGCTGCTATCTGTTGAGTAACGCTCTCGGCTCACAACTAGCCCTGCCATGCCATGCGCGCCATCTGTCCGCTCTTTCCTGAAGCATTACCAGCCACAAAAAAAATAGCTTTCGTGTGTAAAATAACAAATTTACGAACAGATACCAATAGTTTTATTTTTCCGTGAGCTCTGCATGGTTTTTAAAGTAACATATATTTCGTGTACAGCGATTTTGATTACTAGTAATTTTTATTGGGCCGGGAAATCGTTCGTCTACGCCATTACACGCCATATTGTTCTCCCGCAAACCCATTTCATTGTTTCAGTGTTGTTACTATATTGTATTAATAAAACGAATTAAGTGGGACGTGCGTGAATAGTTTTTAAGCGGTTCGTACATTATTCCACGCTACATATTTCCAACTCGAACTGTTTAGTATCAGTAATAGCAAAATTACTGCTTTGCAATAGTCGTTGGTGAGTTGTTGGCGAATAAAAGTGCGTTGACAATCAAGTTTCCCGAATTAATTTTAGTTCCAGTTATATTAGATATGACGTGCAAAGTGTGATAAGAACTACAACTACCGTCTCGCAAATGTTTATCCAAATTCGCTGTCTCGGACAAATTGAAAAAAGTTAGCAAATACTTAATTTTTTGTAAAGTTATATATTTTTACTTTTATAATTACAAATTTATTTTGACAAATGTCAGTCTAAAATAACTTAAAATTTGTTAATCATTACAGTACAATTGTAAGTGGATTAGCTGACAGCGTGTTGATAAAATATACATCCTCCACTGACGCACCAGCTGTTGGTGAAAGGATACATAAACGAAAAGTACACATTGACCCTACTTTCGTCAAACCGTCAAAATCTCGCCAAGTTACGTGAGACGGACAATAACAGTGTTAATTTTAATATATTAGTAAGAATCTAGCAGTATGTAGTGTATCATATTTTCAAAACAGTATTTCTTCCGATATTAAAAAAATGGTTTTATGAAGTTTCGGGGGCCTAAATTCTACGAGAAGCGTGAGTCGTTTAAGCCGACACTACACGATACCCAATTTCTGCTACCTTCTGTTATATCCATAAGTACAACAGAAGGCATAAAAGTTTATATAGCAGAAGAGAAGAAAGAACGCATCAGTTCATACCCACACATTAACTAAAGTGCTAACAGAAAATTGTAAACGGCAGGCACAACTCGCAGGAGGGCAGTGGTACAAATGCAATCAAATGTTATATGTAGGCGCTTTGTGGTGCATTCAAAAGTACGAAGATTGTTTCTTTCCTCTGAAAACGGCATTTATTTAGGTTTATAAGTACGAGTACTGTTAATTTATGGAAAATGATATGAGTAACGGTGCTGCTTATGTATGGAAAACAAGGTAGGTACTGTATTCATATGTCTGTACGACAGACATTTACGTCACTCATTAAAACATTGACAAATTATTTAAACAGGGACGTAGCCAAGAATGTACTTCTTGATCCGGGGGGAGGGGGATTTCATATTTCTATTTTTATAATCAATGGGCTAATATACAGATATGGAATCACAAAATTCTATAAACATTCTTCATGTTCAAGGGGGATCACACATTCCTAAAATATTAAAATTAAATAAAAGTTGTCATGTTTTCAGTTTTTTGTTGTGAATATATTTTATTTACTTTTCGTAAAGAGGCGTACGTCCCGATATCACCCCCCCCCCCCCNTACGGCCTTGTATTTACATATGTATCTTTAATAAGCATAATAATCAGTCTTGTGCTTTCCGTAATTAAACAAGATTTTACGGTTAGAAGACCAAAAGAAGGCAAACTATCACAATATGAAACTTAAGTCTTTTATGTGTGCCTGTTAACATTACTCACGCTACATGGCTCAAATTATGTACTTTATAACCAATCGATTTGATTAGCAAACAATCACAGCTAGTCGATTGCACTGTGCTGTTACTTGCGTATTATTGTTTTTAGACAAAGGGGTTCTGGAAATAAACGTTTTATAACAGTAACATACGATATAAACAGCAATAATGTACCACATAAAAAATTTCCTACACGACGGAGACTTCAACAATCTAAAGTCTAAATTTATGTGGCGTAGATCCGCGCACCAACCCACTGAGCTACACACACAGTATACAGAACTACTGTGTGATTATATATATATATATATATATATATATATATATATATATATAACATAAATCCACAGTTAACGCGTATTTTATAAAGTTGTATTTATTGTGCTATTATGACAGTTTGAGTAATTTGCAACGTTTCCCGTTACTTACTCGTACATTAAGTTTAATTTTGTACATACACACTGTTACATGGACGCCTGAGGGGCGTAACCGAGTTCGTGAGGAATGGAGGTCTTAATAAAAATAAAATAATAAAATTCAATAATTACATTTATTCTCATTGCTACAAACAGTCAAACATCTGTTATTTACCAGTCTGAGCGTCCTATAACTCTTATTATTCTTATTGAGCGCAATATTTAATTACTATCTGCATTTCAATTAAATTCTCTATCACAGGATTTACTCTTGCCAATGTCCCTTAAAGTGCGCCAATTCTTTCCACACGTTTAGTTAAAACTGTCTTATTTCCATCGTCCCGAATGTTTTTTCACTCACGCATCCAGTTCACAGTCCCGCAGATAAGTCCCACCTTCACTGCACACAAGCTCGCCCACACACTCGCAGATCGCTGCATTCGTCCCTCGCCGCTCAGGAATCGCCCAACTGTAGCTTAAGGTCGCACGAGACTTCAAACTCTCGACTCGGAATCACTCCCCCTCAGAGGCCCGCACATGATATTTATACTTGAGGTAGGTGCCGCCTAGAACGTTCTCGGTAATCAAAATTGTTCTGGGAAAGGTAATGACGATGATGACATTCCTGCGTGATAAACGGAGAAATATGAGCTTCTCGTGGTCAGCGAGGTGCGAGATGCGATAAGCTTAAAGGCTTGTGTGGTGGCGTCCTTTAGGATAGGTCGCTCGCTTTGTCTAACGTTACAAACTTGACCTCCAGATCTCAGTGCCTTCCCACGCGTAGGAAATACCAGGCTGCGACATGCAACAATACGTTTTACAGAACCCCTATAATTTTCGTAAACCTAAATATACGGCTTGAGTTAGTTACTCGGATGTCTGCCATCTTGTTTGTCCCAGCTTCGTGGCTATAGCAGACATTCAGAACACGTTCTACTGTTGTGGAGTTTTGTGTGGGAGCGACAGAGATGGCGTATGTGTTTGAGAGAGGGTAGATGTCACAGTGGTAACGCTGCCGACTTCCCCACGCAGCCGCCACGAAAATAGACTAGCGCTACGTGGTGTTCAACCCACGAACTACAGATTCATACCTGCTGGAATGGTCAGAAACTTTAACTTGGAAGTCCACTCTATAGTCCAGAGCTCACGAGAAGGCGAGGCTCTGGAATTCGGGCAGGGTGGGTGAGCGGGAGGGTGGGCCCGGTGGGCCGCAATGTCGCCACCGTCACCTCCAACCTGTACTACCAGTACTAAAACTATCAGTTCGCAGGGAGATTTTTCTTTCATACGACACGCATGCAAACATACTCTATAATGTTATGGTATACGCCTCTATTATTTCTTTTAACAGTAACCTTTAAATTTGCCATTTTAGGTGCCCGTATGCCTGGTGCGCGAAATGTTTTACATTGTGTTTGAAGTACACATTTTTAAAGCGAGCTATTTATTGTACATATTCGCAATCTGTTCCAGTACGAAAATTAATCACATTTCACAATAGTTACAATTGTTAAAACATATTTTACATTACCAATACTAATTTGAAAACTTTCAGTATGGCCAAAAACAACATTTTTAAACTGTTTTACTTAAATACTTGCGAAAGAACCATAGTGACCTGAAAACAATTTTGATGGCATACATTTAGAGCTAAAACNAAAACAATTTTGATGGCATACATTTAGAGCTAAAACATTTAAGATCAGGAATTCATAACTTTAATAAAATACTCTTACCACTTAACTCAAACAGTGGATGTTGTTGTTCGATGATAATTTATTCACTTTCGGAAATGGCAGCGCCAGTTCCGATTCGGAAGAGGAAAATTCGTCGTCAGATGAATCACTCGAGCCACTGGAGTCACGGTCTAGGCATATCACAAAACTATATATTGCGTCTTCCACGCGACAGTCCTTTTGCCAGTAGTCTGCTTCTGTATTTTGGACCTGCGAACAGTATCCTTGCCAGTCTTCTTCAGCGACAGAAGATATTGCTTCCGTCGCGATTTCCATTAGCTTTGTTAACGACAAGCTAGCAGTAATGTTCTTTTCCCGCACTAGTCTCTTTGTTTTAGACCACGCTAGTTCAATGGGATTAAGTTCGCACATATAAGGAGGAAGTCTAAGAACATCGTGTCCGTGCAGTTTTAAAAGTTGGTCAATACGAAATACTTTTTCAGGCTTCCTGTTCTGCGCAATTAAGTCGAAAAGCTTTGTTTTTCGCATTTCATGAGTAAAGGGAATGTTGTTATTGGTCAACCATGACTCCATTTCCTTTTTCACTGCATATTTCGATGGGGGTTTATTTTCTTGCACTGAGTGGTAAGGCGCATTGTCCATAATAACAACAGACTTTTCCGGTAGGTTTGGCAATAACTGATTATGCATCCACTTTTCGAAGTTCGCAGAATTCATCTGCCCATGGTAGTCCCCCGTAGCTCTGCCTGCTGGAAAAATTAGCAGTGCATTTTCAATTAATCCAGTTTTAGCACCTGCATGAACAACAATTAAACGGTTCTAAGAACTGCTGTTGGTTAACACACCACGTTCAGTATCATTTTGCCAAAATTTGTTAAATGTGATGTTGCTTTCAACCCAGGTTTCATCAATGTAAATTATGGGGCGCTCTCCATTCTGTAGTGGAGAATTGATTTTAAGTATTTACAACGCAAGTGGAAAATGTGCGGTCTTTCCACTAATAGTTTCCGATAACTGTTACACCGTTTCCATTAAAACCCCATTTCTTTCAGTATCCGCCTGAGCGTGTGAACATCCCATGGAAAATNACACCGTTTCCATTAAAACCCCATTTCTTTCAGTATCCGCCTGAGCGTGTGAACATCCCATGGAAAATCAATTTTTACTCTCAAAGCAAAGAGACGCTTAGGACATGTTGGTACTTGTTTGTGTACTAAGTGAAAATCATGAATGACGTCTCTTATTACTATCCTATCAAATCTTTCATGCGGACGCTTTCGGTGTTTGCCTGGTGTTGACAGCGAACTGTTACAAGCATCAGCACCTTCTTTGCGAATTCTGGAAACACTTATCATAGAAATTCTAGTGTATTCTGATGCACGCAGATTGGATTGAGATAATAAATGCTTTATTTGACCTTCAGTAGCTTCTTCGTCACATTTATTTATCACATGTCTGATCACCTCCCTCGCTTCGCTGTGCATAGTTTTCCCTTTCTTCCTAGACTGCACCATAATATACCGCCCTGACACGCACGCAACCGACACTAACTCGTGACTGACTTCCAGAGAGCTGTATCTTTTGGGATGAGTAGTAGCGAGGGTGACCCGTTACTCTGGCAGCGGTCTTTAAACGTTGGAAGGGGGCAAGGGAGGTTTGCGGCCCCGACCACCACCCCGCCTCGCAGCCTTGCCTTCTCGTCAGCTCCCTACTGTAGGTATATCTTTACTCAATGGTAGTATACATGTGTTCATGGCTGGATTAATGCGTTGTACTATACTGTACTAGCGAATGTACTTTTGAGTGTAATTGTATGGGTTTTGTAATATGTAATTTTGTGTAGTTTAGTATACGTGTTACGTTATTTGTAATTTACTTAAGTATAACTAAAATTAAGTAGTACAAGATTCAACATCACTAGGGATGTTGTCCTGGAGGGTGAGGGTAATTGCAGCATTAAAAATGATTTGGGCCTCAAAAGAATGAAATGGATTCGTGTGGAGAGGTTTGGGCGGCTCTTTAACATTAAGGTCTTGAGAACTGAGATCTCAAAAGAAAGCCAAGTTTTGCGGTAGATAATTAAACCTCCTTCAATAAATGCACTGTGTGCTGGAAATGCGTTTGCAGACCGTTGCAGTCGATGTTGACTGTTTTGCCATTGCCCTTTGAATGTGTTTGCGTGTTTGTGTTTCACGGCCTCCAGTGTTGTTACCGAAGTAATAGTTGAGACGCTCACGTTTTACCGCGGCGATAGAGATAATATCGACAAAAGGCTGACATAAATTCGAGGAGAAAGCGGTGAAAGGAAACGGTAAAGAGTATGTGTTAATAGCTGCTTGCGATCGTGTTCGTGCCGTCCTTATCGGATGACTTGCCGTCTAGCCTATACCTTTACAAATTGCGATGGCCTCCCTTTAGTCTATTCAGTTTTTTTCACACAATTTTTTTTATCAAACCTTTGTAAAATCACCCCATGTTTCACGTGCTTAGTTGTTTCCTAAATATGTCATGTATCGTAGTAATTTTATATTGTGTTAACATTAATGTTCTTTATTTTTTTGGTAAAATTGAACTTTTATTTATATTTTATGTATAAATCATATTTAATTTATAATTAATACGAATACGAAAAGAAAGAAAAATGTGTGATGGCGATGCCTAGTAAGAAGTAGTTCTTATGCAATACACATAGTGCGCACGAATTCGGTGCGATCTCTCTTTGGTGTAATTTTCTAGTCTTGGTTATAAGCTTTGTTTAGTTGAAGCGAAGGAATATTCTAGAAGTAGAACTTTAGCATGGCTTCAGAAAACTTGGAATGAACCAGTGAATGGACTATAGCAGCGGCCTAGTAAGGAGACACTGACTGTCAGGGCCGGTGTAGTGTATTAATTAGCGAATAGGCACTCTGATAAGGCTGTGATAAATATATATATATATATATATATACACACACACACACACAAGCATCATCGTATCATAATTATTTCACTATCGCTAATGAAAATGTCCCGGAGTAACTGACAAGTTGAAAAACATGTNACACACACACAAGCATCATCGTATCATAATTATTTCACTATCGCTAATGAAAATGTCCCGGAGTAACTGACAAGTTGAAAAACATGTGGTCAGTGATTACAATGAATAAGCTTTTATAGTTTCAGCAAATATCTCCGTGGCATTTCAGAAAATTATTAACGATGTCTACAAAATTAAAGTATGTGCAAGTGTTTTAGCAGCATTTTTCCAATTGTAAGTGTGGTGGTGTTAAAATTCATTGGCACTTTACTTTTATCCAGAAAAAAAATTGTAAATTTGTTTCTCATTACTAGGAGAACACTGCGACATCTGACAGGGAAATTTTTTTTCAAAATTTTAGTACCATTAGCATTATACTAAATTATTACTAAAGATAATATACTATTGTATAATTTTCTTCACGCTAAGAAATTATTCCTAAATTTACCATATAATTGTATACGTATACTATAGTGAGAATGAGCGAATGGTGAAGTTTTTTCCCCATGAATCCATGGTAGTGTTTTTGCATTTGCTCAGGAAGGAGTCAAATGCGTAGGGAAGTTTCCAAATTTGTATAGCAGCAATGCAACATATTCCTATATTTGCAGCCTGCTATATAGTACTATTCCCATACAATGTATAGGTTAAAAACTTCCTTTACGGTTTAGGAAGTTTACCAGAAATTTTTTATATTGTTGGCAAGAGTCACCGCGTCTAAAAATAAAGATGTTACTAGCTGTGGTTACCGCGTAACCTTAAAGATCATCTGCCGTAGTTGTGGAAGGAAGTGTTGATGGTAGTGCTACGTAGCTTTCCGTTGCCGTGCCACTTTTTCTTGAACTCCGTTTTACCAGCAGATGTTCTGCCTGATAGAAACTGTCTGCCACTGATAGAAAAGGAAGCAATGGGGTGGGTGCGGCCACATTTTTCTTGGGTTCACTCGTGGTATGTTGCTGCGGGAATTTATTGTGGACTACGAACCACTTCGGCGTATAGTCGTTGCTCACTAATTTCTAAAGGGGCGAACCCTCGGCGATCCAGCCTCCTCGCCGAGTGGGTCGTAGCTAGCACGGCTATCGAGGACTCTGCAAGAAGAACGATTCCTCTTCTGTTGTGTCGTCGTAATTTGCTATACATGTTTAGAAAGTGGGGTAGAATGTTGTTAGAGGTTTTCGTCGACTTATTTCTGGAAACTTTATGAAATGCAGAGCCAGTTAAACTTTCGAAGTTGGTTTAACATTAAGATCGTAGATACCATATCTTAAAATCCGCTGTCTATTGTACACAACTGTAACTTAAGCCATGGAGTCGTGGAGTGCACATGTAGCTAGCGACGCATTTGGTTTTAACGCACTAAATTCCCCAGCATACAGAAAATAGTCAACCTGGGCGCTGGTAGGATAGAAGGGTGGGTATGTGTCTGGTACGCCACCGGATCAAGGAACGGTTTATTTGACTAGATCTCTTGGACGCACGGTGGGATGTGTCTAGAATTTCTACCGGCGCGGCGCGTCGCTCGGGCAGCTGTGCGACCCTGCACCATGCTCAGTGTCGCAACGCTAGCTCCAACTGACGGCGGGCAAATAAAGGAGCGTGCAGGTGTATTTGTAGATGTGTGGCGCGCTTGTGTTGCGCCGTGGAGCGCTGCCAACCGCTCGATTAAAGTCCACGTTCATAGGTGCGTCGCCCGTCCTTAGCAGCTACCCGCATGAATTATGACGGCGGCGCNGCCCCATTTTTAGAGTGGGAATTCCTGAAATAACTCTTTGCTTTAAATATACGCCGCGCGCACGCCGGGCAGATAAGACCCTTAGATGGTCTATTTATACCTGCGGCGGTCGCCAGGCGGTTCGGCGTTTTAAAATTCCCATTAGTGCTATCTCGGGCCGTGCGAGACTACGTCGTCTGCCCGGTGCGCGCCTCCGAGGAAAGAAAAATTATTTCGACGCCACGTGACGTCACGCATGTGACGCTTCAGTACTCTATTATCCGCTATAACCAGCAGTGTGCTGCAAGCTCAGTACTGCACCTCGGCGTTTTCGTGGACCCCGGAGCCTTTTGTAATTTGTTTCCTTTCCAGTATTCCGTGTTGGGGGAATTCAGGTAGAAACTATTCAAACGATCGCCTCACTTTTTAAAAAATCTAGAATCGATTTTATTTCGTACGTTAACGTAGTAGTGCTAGCGGAATTGCTGCTTGATTCTTGAAGTTTTATTTTGTTTCTTGTTAACATCACGTCTTTGTACAGAGACAATGATTAACGCTCCAGTTGCTGTGAAATGCGCTGCTGTAATGGTATGGTGTATCGAGCAGTGGAAATTGTTCTTATTCCATTTGAGGTATACTGTAACGGTGCACAGGTCATTTAAATGATACGGTCCTCTTGTAGCGACNAGCAGTGGAAATTGTTCTTATTCCATTTGAGGTATACTGTAACGGTGCACAGGTCATTTAAATGATACGGTCCTCTTGTAGCGACGAGGTACAGCCTCTAATATGACGTAGCTTGTGAACCCCGGCTCGGTCGGTATACGAGTGGCGCGGAAACCAGTGTTGTCGCAAAGGTTCATGTGCTACTTCATACTTCAAACCATGACGCTTGACAGTTCTGTGTGCCTTTACGTAATTCATGGATATGGCGTTCACAGTTATGTAGAAGTATTTCTATCAGTTATAGATGTTTGTTTCATATTTAAAAAACAATTGTAAGTTACAAATAATAATAAAATGTTTTTTTTTTCTTTTGGAGGTACAAAAGAAACATCGTGCGTGTGAGGCAGTGAGCAGTGTTTCTCTGACATCAGGAATAACGAATAGACTACGTACGATTGCGCTGCATAAAATTTGTCGCATGGTTAGCGTGGATCATATTAAATTTAATGTAACGCTTTTAAATTCTATAGTATCTTATTTCGTATTTTAAAGCTGGTTCTTTGGCATAACAATAGGTATCGCTGTCTCCAATTTCGAACAACGTATTCATACAACTTCATCTCTCTCTCTTTCTCTCTTAATTTTTATGAATACAGTTAACTGACAGTAAAATAACAGTACAATACTGTTATAATAACTGGCAGTAAACAAAAACCCGCGATGGGAAATTACTCCGCTTCCGTTAACATTATTTGAAAATTATTTGGGGAAATTTGTATATTTCACTTGCCCATCAATTGGCTACCACAACGATGTTCTTTAATTAGTAAAACTTTCTGCGTTAGAAATTATTTCAACAACACACATCGCTAATCAGGCATCAGGCTTTAGATGCAAATTATCGTTTTGTTTTTGCTGGAGGCTTCTTAATCTAATATTTAAAAAGAGAAATTCGTTCTAGAAAACACAAGGAAATTTTTATAATTATAATTAAAATACCCGATCCGTACTGAGCCAAGTGTGTGTAAAACAGAGTTTTCTGTTGTTTTAAAAAAAAAATTGCATTACACCTGAAAATCGTGGCCGCTATTTCGAAATCCATTTAGGATTGTACTTGCTACCTGTTTTAAGAAATCAGTGGGAATTATTGTTTACCCGATTGGGTAACAAATAAAAAATGTCCACCCATACTTGTATACATATATGCTGTTCATGGTAAAGCGAGCATTTATGAATCCTTAGTTACTTTTTTCGTTCAGCCATAAATTTATCCTTTAACCACCTTTTAAAATACACTGGAGAGCCAAAAACACTGGTATAAAAGTGCGTATGCAAATAACAGAGGTATGGAACCAATCAGAGTAACGCGATGCGGTCGGCAGCGCATATATATGACAATAAGCGTCTGGTAAAGTTGCTAGATCGGTTACTGCTGCTAAAATGGCAGGTTATCAAGATTTAAGTGAGTTTGAACGTGGTGTTATAGTCGGCGCACGAGAGATGGGACATAGCATCTCCGAGGTAGCGATAAAATTTGGATTTTCGCGTACGACCATTTCACGAGTGTACCGTGAATATCGGGAATCCGGTAAAACATCAAATCTTCGACATCGCTGCGGCTGGAAAAAGATCGTGAACGAACGGGACAAACGACGACTGATGAGAATAATTAAACGTGACAGACGTGCAACCCTTTCTCAGATTGGCGCAGATTTCAATGCTGGGGCATCAACAAGTGCCAGCGTGCGAACTATTCAACGGACAATCACTGATACGGGCTTTCGGAGCTGAATGCCCACTCGCGTACCGTTGTTGACTGCACGACACAAAGCTTTACGCCTCGCCTGGGCCCGCCAACACCGTCATTGGACTGTTGATGACTTCAAACACGTTGCCTGGTCTGACGAGACTCGTTTCTATTTGTATCGGGCGAGTGGACGTGTACGGGTATGGAGACATCCTCATGAGTCCATGGACCCTACATGTCAACAGGGGACTGTTCAAGCTGGTGGAGGCTCTGTCATGGTATGGGGCGTGTGCAGTTGCGTGAAATGGGACCTCTGACAGGTCTAGATACGACTGTGACAGGTGACAGATACGTAAGCATCCTGTCCGATCACCTGCACCCATTCATGTTCATTGTGCATTCCGACGGACGTGGGCAATTCCAGCAGGACAATGCGACATCCCACACGTCGAGAGTTGCTATCGAGTTTCTTCAGGAACACACTTCTGACTTTAGACACTTCCATTGACTTTAGACACTTCCATTGGCCACCTAAATCACCAGACATGAACATTATTGAGCATATCTGGGATGCCTTGCAACGTGTTGTTCAGAAGAGATCTCCACCGCCTCGCACTCCTATGGATTTATGGACTGCCCTGCAGGATNTTGTTCAGAAGAGATCTCCACCGCCTCGCACTCCTATGGATTTATGGACTGCCCTGCAGGATTAATGGTGTGAATTGCCTCCTGCATATCTTCAGACATTAGTCGAGTCCATGCCACGTCGTCTTGCGGCACTTCTGCGTGCTCGTGGGGGCCCGACACGATATTAGGCAGGTTTACCATTTTTTTTTGTTCTTAAGTGTATTTATTGAAATGTAAATAATAAACACAGTGTGTATATTCCACTGCACTCGGAAGTTAACGTATATGATTAAATATTTATTGACTCTCATTCCAAATGAGAGGGCTTTCAAAAGTGCTCACTTTACCGTGAATAGTCTATACATATTAGTAACTCTGTTTCACTGCATGGTAGTGAATAACCATTTACTCCGTAAAAGACGCTTGAATGAATAGGTACACCGGGACGTGAAAATAACATAATTATTATTGCTGTCGTGGAATACGACATATTGCAGCATTTAATGTAGAGTGAATAGTTCGTTAGTTTGCAGTATATTTACTGATTTTCTCAAGGTGTAATCTATATAAAAATTAGAAAGGCGCCGAACTTGGTGTGAAGCAGGACTTGTGTGAAAGTATCGCCAGAAGAATAATCACTAACGCAGACGTATTGAATGACCACCCACTCATTACGTGAACCGGGGGGTGGGGAAAGAACTCGCGGTCGCACTGTCGTGTACAGTTCAGTTCCGGCATGTTTTGTCCGTTAAGGATGTGGTTTGTGTTGCCGCAGGCGATGTCTGGTCGTCAACCGCCAGCATTCTCCTGGGTTGAAGGTGCCGGCTGTTACATAAGTCCTGGCGGCCCCTTCCTATCCCACCACCTTTCGTCAGCCCACAGCCTGGTGACTCGTGCGTCTGCATGGTTACTTCCAACTTTCCTGAAGCCCTGCTGAAGTTATACTTTCAGACTATTCCTCCGCCTCGTGCAAACAAAGTTTAACCAAGTCTAGACAATTACACCACGAGGGACAACGCACCGCACTCGTGTAAACTCAGTTTAATAATATTTTGCATAAGAAATACTTCTTATAATCCATTTTCGGTTACGTCCATCTTTCCTGAAGCCCTGCTTAAGTTATACTTCCTGGATATTTCTCCGCCTCACGCAAACAAAGCTTAGCCAAGATAAAATTACACCAACACTGACAACGCACCGCATTCGTGCGCACTCAGTTAGTAATATTTTGCATAAGAACTGTTTCTTATTAGGCATTACCAACACACCTATTTTCTCCCTTTTTTTGCTTCGTATTAATTATAAATGAAATATCATAATTTATAGATAAAATATGTGTAAAATTTCAATTTAACCAAAAATATCGTACATTTTTGTTAACACAAGTACGAGATACTTCCGATACTTGTCATATCCAAGCACGTCATATATGGGATGATTTTTCAAAGGTTCGATTCAAAAAGTTTGAAGAAGCCGAGAATAAACTATACCAGGCATTACCAACACCTATTTTCTCCCTGTTTTATTCATATTAATTACGAATTAAATATAATTCACAAAAACATATATAAAATTTATTTTACCCAAAATTACATAATTTTATGTTAACAGCAGTATAAAACGCACGTGATTCATGCCATATTTAGGAAATGGCCATACACATCAAACATAGAGTTATTTTTCAATACTTTTTTTTTTTTAAGTGTGAAGATGCTGCGAACAGATTGTACGAGTCTAGCGTTGGATCACGTGGTGTGTAGATGGGTCACAGCTAGTTCATGGCGGCAGTTAACACCTTCCAGAAGGTTGTGGATTATCTCATCTATAGAGAAATGTCCCGATGCTAAATTGGGTCATTTGTGGGCGTGCGTAATTGCGGAATAGTCTAGAAAGTATGATATCAGTTATAGATACAACCCTTTACCTAGCCGAGGATAGTTCTTGAAAGTGTGAGAATGATACTGCCTGCGACAGTTCCTGGCAGATCCACGGTGCTCGTTGGATGCGTGGATACGGTAGCTTGTGTGCCCGGAGCCACTGCGGGGATTGATAAGGGTGCTCCTGGACGAGGGCTGCGGTGTTTGATAACCTTTAACGACTGCAAAATGAGTGATAGTGCTTTGGAAAGACACTTCTCTGTAGGTTTTTTTTGTATTATTGTAAATAAATCATGGAATTAGATTTAGCTATTTTATTTAATTAACACCTCCATCACTTCACAAACTTGGCTACGCCCAGACACATATTTAATTCCTAGGTAAGTGAGTACTATTGAAAAATAACTTTTTTTTTTGTGTATACTCACACAGAAGAACAATTCCGCAGTGGTGTTTCTCTACCATCATCAGTCTTCTGTTAGTTCATAACAGTTCTCTTTCTTGCGGAACAATCCAAATATTGCAGAAATTGCTCAGTTTAAGGAACTATCGGTAATGAAGTAGGAATAAAATACCCTGCTTGAAGTACTAGGTGTATTACTGCAGCTACAATCGCAGACGGGGCCACAACACACAGTTATGTTGGTATTACCAGATACATTAAAATTGTAAGATGGTACCAATAACGCATCTGACTGCTGCCTAGATGTGTTGTGGGCGCCGAAATTCAGTTCCTACAACATTTTCCTTCTCGGCGTATAAACATAAGCGCAGCCTATGTCCTAACGACCCGTTTCAGTGCGTCTGTCGTGTGACATTACGTCATTAGAAACACAAATATGTTGCTGTTAAACCAATTCATTTTCTAACATGTTTTTTTTAAAAAAGAGAGAATAAATTTAATCGGCCATCATTTCAAAAGTTATGCATACAATAAGATGTTAAGACATGTACTAATTTCCCTAACCCGCTGTTAACATAGCTGTAAGTACTCTCTAAGTGGAGGTCAAGATTTTTTAAATAAAATTTTGATTTCACAGCTAATCGTGAGTTAGTTATAGTACCACGGATTGAGTGTGTTGAGCGTTAACTTTCAGTTAGAATTGCTCAGTATATTTTCACGTTTACAACCGATGCTATACGTTTTAGGGCAGGCGTTTCCCAAGAAGCGTTTAATCATCCGTGGAACGGGAGGAACTTTCAAAAATGGTGATGTCAGTTGTTTAATGAATATTTGTAACAACACAGGAGTTTTGTCGTCATCCATTAAAATGTGAGTCTTGTACTTAAATTAATACTGTGGATTGAGAAGATGTGAAATTGTGAATTTACATAAGTCTGTAAGCCTTCCAGAATTAAGTTCCCATTACAGAAATGTTTACTATGTAGGAGTGTGTGGTATCCCAAATATGACAGTTCTTGGTATTTAAAGATGTCGGAAGGTCTAAAGCAGTGGTTCCCAACCTGGGGGCGATCGCCCCCCGGTGGGCGATTTGGGTTCTAAGGGGGGCGATATATTTGTGGGGGGCGACAGGGGGGCGATCAGTATGTAAAAGCAGAAAAATAAACTAACTCTTCTGTAGAGTAGAATCTTAAGTGTCGCAGAAACACGGTATCGTTTTAAAAACAAATTCACTCGTTTTTAAGGAAATTATGGGAAAAAATATAATCTGTATTATACTAAGCAGGTGTGCAAGATAGAGTTGCGTTATTCCTCAGGGAATCGTTGGTCATGCGCCGGTAAGGGAATTGGCGCGAAGTAGTTGAGTCACCAGCTATTTTTAGCTGGCAAGGTCACAGCGCTACCCCCTGCCCCTCCACTATCATTACCATCACAAGTTAGTAGTGTTGCGGCCGTGTTGTCGTTAGTGCGTGCACATCTAGTCTTCGTGTTAATCACAACACTCACCCCAGTGTGTCATATGTCTTCTAGTAGGCTACGCCAGTGACATTGCGATTACATTGTGCTTATCTGTTTAGTATTCGTTCGTTAGTTTTGAAGTACGGAATACCGCGCATGATGGATTCGAAGAAAAAGTGTCGTCAGTACTCNAATTGAACTCAAACTCATGAGACGAGACTGATAAGAGGAAGAATTCTGTATATATCTTCATTGGTTAATTATTTGTTGTATATAGTAATAAAAATACACATTTAACAGAATAATTCAGTCTATTATTTTTACAACAACTTGTTTCTTACATTTAAATAAGGGTATACCGTATTAAGAGAAGGGGGGCGACAGGGGTGAGTTGTCTTCCACTAAGGGGCGACACCTCATAAAAGGTTGGGAACCACTGGTCTAAAGCATTGAATCCAACATTTCTGTTAAGGGAAAACGTAGCGTTTGTACTGTTATTTTCTATAGGGTTGCGGTTTTCAGGAACATGATCATTACCATTAACTATATCATTACTTTGCCTGATTGGTTTTCATCGTGGCTGTTCTCCATCATTGTTTCGTTACTATTTTTTTATATTTCTATCGTTAGACACTTTTTTCTTTGTTGTGTTGAAATGACTGCTAGAATTTTTGTCGTTCTGCTGTGTTTCTTTCCGGCTAGTTTTTCCCCTTCAGTTTTTCTTTAGTCGTGTACGATAGTGAGCGCAGTCCATGGAAATTCCCATGATAATCGTAATACACTCTTGCCGTTCAATTTGAAGGGAAGCAACATAACGAAACTTGGCAGCAAAGCCTACTGTACCGTAAATTCTGGGAGTACGAAATAAGTTACGTGGTCAGCCAGAGGCCGGCCATGCTTGTTGCCTATAACCCTCCACATCTGTCCTTTCTGTGTAATGCGGGTTTTGAGTTTTCTTTGCTATTCTGTTTTAATTCCTTAAGTCTTTCCTTCCGTCCTTTTGCTCTTTCGGACCACGTTTACTTATTTTTCTACAGCCTGGTTAAAGATAGGCTCTCTTTATATACATTTTTTTACTTGACTTTTCCATAGTTTTTTTTATAACTACCACACTGAAAAAAAAAAGTTTTGTGGTGGCCACAAAATTATTTGGTCAGTATAGATCTCACAAAAGATTTTGTGTCACCAACACAATTTGTTTGTCATTCCAGTATTTAGTTGCAATCACAAAAGGATTTTTGTGGTCATTAATATATTCAGTTTGTTGGGAGGCAATACCTTGTTCGTTAGTCGCAGCAAAAACGTTATGCCAGTAGCAGCAATACCGGTTAGTGGGGCGCACAAAAGTGTTTCGTAGCTTGCGGGATTTGGTAGGTAGGTAAGGTTTAACCACCATAAAATCCACAATCATGATGGCCATACTACAAATCTAATAAGTGGTACACACTCCAAGGCCTCACTTCACCTCACTGAAAACTTATTTTCTGGAATCATTTGTGTGTGACATTTACTTACTTATAATGAAGGAATTCTGTATTCCATCTCTAATTTATTAACAATATTCTTCAAGAAGTAGTTCGTAATCAGATTCAAGAAGACGAACACAGACAAATATGGCGTCGTGGTCAGACAGAAGGTGGCCACTTTCAATACGCCAGCGCGCATGCGCAAAATATAACGGATGCAGTTTTGCAGTTGCAGCAGAATGTTTTACTTTGGACGACATCAATGCTATTGGTTCCAGCTAAATATTTGGTGACAGCCAATAACTGTTTTTTTAAACAAATATGTTAGTGAGCACTAAATGATTTCAGTACTTGTCAATCTACACACGCTATTGTGAACCACAATGCGTTTCTACCAGCAACAAAGTTTCGCTTTGGAAAGCACCAACCAAACATATTTTGTAACCACAAACGAATCTTTTCTTTTAGTGTACCAAGTTGTCCGGAGGATGAGTGACGTGGATTTCCAGCCATCCACTCGCGACTCCCCTAGCAGGATAGGGGTAGATTTATAGTGTCTAATTGTAATTTGTTTATGCCATTGTATAACACGCTGACTATCTGACTAATGTGACGCCGGGGAGTATTTTTTTTTCATGACCAACCAAAAACCAGTTACGCATTATCACCCGCGTACCTATGCCCTTTCTGAGTACTGAGAGGGTATAATTTGTTCCTTCAGCTGATCATAGTGTTATCAGTGTTGTGACTTTTCCATATTTTGACTCTCGGGCCACGTAACTTTTCCTTTCTCTTTTACATGGTTTCCGGCAGGCTCTTGATATGCCCCCTTTTTTTTTATTTGCATATCACGACTCCTTTGGTTGATTTCTATTGTATATAATTGAACACATACGATATTCTACTGCAAGTTGACCGGATGGTGAGTGTGGTGCGGTTGATCCTGCCATCCACCCTGACTGCTAGCAACCTGGGGCCATTCTCCATATTCTAATATATACATTTATATTCTGGAAGGACAGCCGTTGAGTGCATCTGAACACGCCGAGCTGCAGTGAGCGCTGCGCGGCCTGGCAGATGGACGTCAGCTGGTTAGCGCCCGCCGGCCCGCTGTTTGAGCAAAGTGTTGGCCGTGCAGCGAGAAGAAGAGCCCGGCGTGTTAGCGGGCGGCTCGTCGCTCTCACGTGACTAATCGCCGCCATTACTACTAACTGCGGGTTCAGCCTGTTAGCCCCTCCGCTTTACGACTCCTCACGGCTCTTGTTTGTGTGAACTGTTAGCGCGTCGACCAGTATTCCCGCCTGTCCTGCACTGCCAGGCAACCTCGTCTACATCACTGCGGTACAGCCATTTTCCAGTCACCGGCCACTATTTTGCTCCAAGCATATATCAAGGGCCAATATCACATTCGAGGATTTTCGTTGTAGATTTCATCATTATTTTTATACGGAACTAGGTACGATGTATTTACACGAACGTTATCAACATTTCCACCGGAGAGCATTTGCAAAAATAAAAGTGAATACTACAGTAAATTATTGTCTATTATCTACATTTTCAGAGCCCAGAGAAATTAATGCCTAGAGACATGCATGTTACCTTCTGATGTGTGTGTTAGCGTAAATGTAATAAAATAATTTTTTCACTTAATTTTTATTGCATTTTATTAAGAACGCGCGTTGGTATTTAGCTGATGAATGTTGTAGACAATGCCTTTAGTAATGGAGCTCTACGTTGAGATAAAACGGGATAGAGAAGATATACACTCACAACTTTGCATTCTGTACTGTCCAGGTTTACGGCCTAGGCCATGTAAAACTGCCAGAATTTTTTAAATTTATTTATTTTATTGTGTTGTTTAACGACCCCGCCGTTTGTCGGCAGAACAATCGGCGTATTGGTGTAGTGGTGGATTAGTCCTTCCACAAGCTCACCTCCATACAGATGTGGAGCTCACGGATACCTTTTACATTCTCTCTTTATCTAAAATTTCTTGTGATTTCACTAATGTGTGTACCACTATGAGAAACAAATCTAATGAAGTATTTGTTGTATCAAGTTGGGCCCCTCCTAAAAAAACAATTACTCTACACTCCTGAATCATGACTTGGTTTACTTACAATCAGAAGTAACCTAAACGTACGTCAGAAAATGATGCACACATATCCATGGCTTACTCGGGACTTCGCTGTCTGTCTGCGTGGGTTGGCCTGCAGTCAGAAATCCTGCAAAACACCAAAAATTAATTCATTTACTGTCTTTTTGACCCTATTTTTATTGCACTTTATGAAGATAACGTTATTTTTCAGCTGGTGTTTAAGTCAGTACTTCTGGTAATAGAAAGCTACAATTAAAAAAAAAAAATCTGTACAGAAAAACTCTTTGAACAATTCTGTTATCGGTTTGCAGGTTAGCCGTTTTGTTAAAACAACCATCTTTTTTTGTAGTAAAAAGTAGGTAATAAGCTGTAAAAGTGATTTACATTTGGAAATACCGTAACAGGACCAAAACAGATAGTTCTGAAGCTCCATTACTACCTGCATCTAACAATATTTACAGGGTACGGACACCCCATTTGATTGTTGTAACTGTTCATTTACAGTCTAAGTTAGTTATGGGTACAAATACTTTGTTCTTGCGGCTATATTACTTTTCTCAGTGTTAGTTTTATACTAAACTTCCTTGCGTACCTTCAAACATTTTCCCTCACCCTTCCAGTATGTTGAGTGCTGAGTAACCGTGTGAATGGGAGTATAGTTTTTGCGTCCAATACTCTTTTCACACGTACCTGTAACACATGGAAAAGAAACGACTTCTGTTGCATTCATATGGCATGGCAGTACGATAACTGTCGTGTTTTGTAAGAACGATAGTACTCGAGCCGGTCTGACTTCGTGCAGGTTAATGAATGAGTATGCTATCAGTATAAAATCCTTGGAACACAATATTGCCTCTCCATCGAGTGTTGCGGAACTTAGAAATGACCGTCGACTGAAACTTCGGCACTACGGTTTTGACCTAGCTGGATGTTGACTGATTCCCCGTTTCTGCCGCGGGTTTTTTTTCCTTCAGTTTATTAGCGTGTTGGACATCATACGTCCAAAATGTTTAGAATTTTTGATAATATGACAACTCCCTCCCCACTTTTTCTCGGTAATAGGATTTTCCAGCTTGGTGTTGTATAGTAGATGCATGTAATCCTGATCGTATTACGTGTAACAAATCTAGAAATTGTGTCAGAAATGTTACATTTGGGGTTGTTTTATAAGCTTGGCGACAAAAATTATCATTAAATTGGTTTTAGATTTATATTCGCTCATAGACATTTGTTGAGTTTTTGATCTTTTATGGTGTAGTTAAAGAATTGCAAGAGTACTGTAGAAAATTGTAGTCATGGGCGTAAATATGTATGGGTTTGAAGGCAGGAAGGTAGGTATGGCGTAACGTCACTTTGACAGCGAGGTAGCAAGAGACGGAGCAAGTTGCTTAGAGAAACAGGAGCGGGGAAGGACTCAGCCATGGTCTGTAGTAAGGAACCATCACAGAATTATTCTGGAGTGATTTTTGGAAACAGTGGAAAACCTAAATAAAGATGGCTGGGCCGGGAATCGAACACAGGTCCAACTGGATGCGAGTCCGAAAGTTTACCATTGCGCCGCCTCGCCTCGATCGGTTATGGGTTTCAAGGTAGATGTCTTGTTGGAACAGCTGCAGTTTGTAAGACTTGCGTATGGGGGCTAACCTATTGCACTTGCAACTTGAAATACGATGTCCACAAAATGTCAACAATTTAATACAGGAGTTTGTACCCGGGAAAAATTTGTCTATGTTTAATTGAAAATTTTAGTGTGCAGCCTTATTTCATTTTGTTTTATTTATTTATTTTCATTCTAAGAGGTGGGGCAGGCCCACGGGATTTTCACACATAGTTTTGGTTAGCTCAGATGTACAAATAGCCGTCCGAAAACCCATCCTGATTGGTGACACTTGTCCTGAATGCACGTCTCGTGCCGTCTACGTGGCGGTGTGTGTTCTCAGGGATAACGTTCACTTGCTTTACAAAGAAAATTATATTAAGAGACGCGCGAGCTGGAAACAACATTATACGAAAACAGTTACAGTATTTAATATGCTCGCAACTTGGCTACGCTTCTGTATTTGTTTTTTTTTTTTCCACCCCATATTTTGTACGGCGTATCCAAGATTTTCCCTGTATAGATAATATCTGCACATTCAGCGTTCGTTCGTACCTTGTAGGTTATGAAATAGAGTTCTGAAGACTATCTTTGGCGAAAAATTATTTAGGCAATTAAAAGTGATTGCTATACATGGTTTTTGGCTAAATGGTGAAAGTTAAATACAAATACAACGCGTAAAAAAAATGCAATCACAGATGACTATATTGGTTTCAAGTTCCTGTGCGATTGGTTCGCTCTATCGGAAAATTCAGGTGCGCACAAAACTGTGATATGAGAACTCTCGACTGGCCAAGAAAAACTTATTATTATATATTCAAGTTAAATTTCCCTTTTGATAGCTTACCCGTTTCCCCTTGACGTTATTTCAAGTTTTTTTTCGATTGTCAAAATTAAAATTATGGTCTATATTTAGCAAGTATTTTTTTGCGCTCCAGACACTCGTTTTTCAAGTTATGAATAATTTTACGCAAATTTTGTTGGCTGTTAATATAATTGTGTCATCGCACACAAATAATTATATTTTTGTTTGTCCTGCCAAGCGGCGTAAATAGCTGTTATACCGCCTCTGACGAGCGGAGTGAGTTCTCAAACAATTATTTCAGCAGACTACTAAAAACTTGACATTTTAGTTGACACACTGCCTCATGACGTGAATCACCAGTTTTTGAACCGTAATGTCTTCCAGATTTATATATTAAAAGAGTAGTATTGTATCGCCCCGCCAGTTGTCAGAGACTTATTTTCCTACTTGCAAGCTCAGTACAGTCGCCTGCACAAGTTTTTGCACAAACTTTAAGCGAAAATGGCATCTTACTGATAATTACCATTGCTAAATGTCACTGCTTCAGTGGTGATTTTCGCTAAATTCCGTTAAATCGCACTTCTCCGAGACAGTGGTTCTAAGCCAGTAGAGTAACCGGAATTTGTTATCGTTGGTGAAGGGGATTATTCGCGAATGGCTTTCAAGTCAAGGAAACACATTTGAAATAACTCGTGAACACAATGTTGAAGACGTACATTCTGCAAAAATTAATGTAATGCCCCCTCAACATAACCACAGCAAATTTTTCAAACATACGAATGGAATGTCTACTCAAAACCAGTGAAACATGAGCCACAAAGTTAACAAACTTCTACCAACCGATGTATGAACTGGTATGTGTGTGTATATTAAAGTTTCCGTATCTTACTAAAATGGTAACGGTAGGAAATCTATTTTTGCATGTGTAAATATTAATACTTAATGTTAACGTTTCTTTCTTAGACTGTAAATGAAATAGTCTGGATATATCTCTCGACGGCACTAACTAGAACAACAAAATAATAAATATGGACAATACAACGAAGACAGCACATACGAAAAGCTTTGCCGAAAAAACTTCCTGGTATGAACAAGGACTGAGCGAAGATAGTGCAGACGGACACAGTGGTATTCTACGAGTAAACAGATGCGACGTTTCGGGAACTGCAATTTTAGCCTTCTTCGGGCTTGCAAACAGAAAGAGGAACATATGCAGATTTTGTCGTTTTCCACTTGTATTTTCTTGTTGCTTTCTTACTTAATTCCTTGTTCGGAATTCTGTGTATTTTTATGTCCAACTGACGAAAACCCTGCTTGATTTCTATTTTATGTGCCTCTGTGTTGTTTTCTGTACACACTATTCTGGTTTTCTGCGAGGCGCACTGCAATGGAGTATGCCCAAAAGATGTTTCGTTTGATAACAAAGACAGTTACTACATTTATTGCGCCTTCATACGCCGTTGCGTAGTGCGGAAATTTAGAGTTGTATCTACGAGACCCACATCAGTGGATATGTCCAAAATAATGATAGCCCCATTTCAAGAATCTTTCAAGGAACAAATTAACTGTTGGTTCAGGAGTCTGGCCCGCATCTGTATACCTTCAAGAAATGTATGTAGGGATTTTTAGTCTCATTTTGAGGAAATAGGGAACTGGGTATGTTCATTTGAGGAGGAGCAGAGCCCGCCATCTTGATTTTATCGAATTTTCGCTGCAGCCTGTAGTTCAAATTCTGTTTTATGTTTTACGGCTCGACAGAACGAAAAATATTCCATTTTTCATCATTTTAAGCAGTAATCGCTCGATTGCTGCTGTTATTATCAGTTATGTAATCGCCTGCAAGAAATAATAGCTTATTTTTTTCGACAGCGCGGTCGTGGTGATGTAGTGGTCAGACTACTCGCCTCCCACCTAGGCGAACAGGTTTCGATTCCCGACGGGGTGACTGCTGGATTTTCGCACGTGGGAATCGTGCCGGACGATGCCGGTGGTCGGTGGGTTTTCTCAGGGATCTCTCGTTTCCCCGCCCTTGCGTTCCGACGCTGCTCCATTCTCACCTCGCTTCATCCTCATCGACTCTGAACACCCAGATGTTAAGAGCCGCCCAAATTCTCTCCACTCCACATATTTTTGGTTGTCACAAGTTAAAAATTAATAAAGCAAGGAAACTATAACAATTTGAAAAAAAAATTCGAGAAATAGTTTTTTTACAATTAGTCATGCAAAAAATGTCATTAAAAATGTTTTAATGGAATTTAAGTAGATAAATTGATAAATGCAAGACGGTGGGAACTGATTCTCCTGAAGCAACTGCAGCATTGTTTGAGGATAGAAAAAATACTGGAGACCGACCAACCGCCTCCACCGTGTGCGCAGTCGGCCGAGATGAACCTGCGACATCCAAACACGTCGTCACCACGTGTCTAATCCATGGACTAAAGACGAAGTAAATCGCTTATTCTTCTTCTGTGAATATTGACCTAACCCAATGGAACACAACTGTCAAAGTCCCATGGTCAACAGTGTTTGTTTATATCTTAATTTTCAAAAGACAAGCACTTTTATATGAATAAAATACTTTCACCAATTTGGCATTCAAAATTGGTTAGAAAAAGTATACAAACCTCCTCTCAAAGCACTTGTTAACTAAACAGTGTCCTAACAGCAAATCCTATCCACATCTTTTATGACAGTCGTGTTGGCAGAAAAGCAGTTCAATGCTGGAACACTGGGATTGGTTGTGCGCAGCCAGTGATATCAGTCTACCTCATATTACGGAATGGTCTTAGCACGCTCGTCGTAGACGAATTCGCCTCGGATGCGAATGGCACGGGTAACGAGAGCGACAGTCAACACGGGGTGACGAAACGAACACCCGAGTTAGTCGAACTTGTCAGCTGACAGTCGGTAAGAGATAAGGAACATGTACAGAGCGCTAGCGAGATAACATGAAAAGGCACACCAACAGTACAACGTACTAGAAACTGAGGTGGAGTGGGCGTCGTCCTCGCGTGTCCTAAGACAGTCTCGATAAAAACGGACTGAGATACCTGCGAGCTGGTAATACTACGTCAGCTAGCATCAGCTGTGTTGATAGCAGCCAGCCATATAACATTATAAGCTGTAGTTAATTATTATTATCCGTGTTTTTGGTTTATTGTGTAGCCCTGGTAAGTTTTACAGTATTCAAACGCTCTCTGTAGCATACGTGATGGCGAAAGACTGCTGAAGGTTAGAATCGATACTCTTTAAAACATAGAACTTAAACTTTTTTTTTTTAATATCCAAACTTTTACCAAAATCTTTTTAAATTAATTTTTATATATATAAATGCCTCGTAATACTACTAAAAGCATTTTACTTCAAGGGGCTTTTTTTTTTTTTTTTTTTTAAATAAAGCTCTTGTGAAATCTTGTTTCTTTTATTTTTCTGAGATAAAAATCGAAACCGTTGCATTTATAGATTTTTACCTGTTAACGGTGCCATGGAAATAACTCTTGAAAATTTGAAGGTTTTTAGCACTTGCGTCTTATGTTCAGATTATCTGTTGTGTAGTATGTAATTGATGGGCAAATCGGATCACTCAATTCTGTTTAAATGATACTGTCTTTCTTAACTCAGACGTGTTGTTACTAAAAAACATCGTGCTTCGCACTTAAAGCTACGTAAATACAATGTTCGAGCAGGAACATGCTGAATACGTTTCCAAGGATTTTGTATTTATAATTTTCCATAACCTGTTTGGTAATTGAAAAAAGCATAAAAAATCGCGTCCATTGTGATTTTGTTTGTATCTTTTTATGAATAGTTAAAAGTAAAGCCGGTTAAAATACATGGCAGTGCTGAAAAGACTTTCTGAAGTTGCTACAAATTGAATAGTGTATATTAGTTTTCATTTAAGGTAAGAAAATAATATATTAATCGAGTGCTATTATGGACACAGATGTGATAACATAACAACATGGGTAGTTTCAAAACAATTGTTAATGTTAGCCCTGTGTTCCGGTTATAAAATAACGGAGTACGAAAATTAAGGCCTGGGTATGTACATA
This sequence comes from Clitarchus hookeri, assembly GCA_002778355.1. NCBI lineage: Eukaryota > Metazoa > Arthropoda > Insecta > Phasmatodea > Phasmatidae > Clitarchus > Clitarchus hookeri. The sequence continues at coordinate 803,342 of NQII01000492.1, read as the reverse complement.
TATTTATTATATCTGTGTTGAAAATTTCAGAAAAATATCCAGTTTTGTGACTGAATAATGGACAGTAAAAATTAGTACTGGCTTTAAGGTTTCAAAACGTTTAGTTAAAGTGACTTATAATCTAGTATTCGGTGAATTCTCCCAAACTTTGTAATAAGTAACAAAAAAAGGTCATGAGAAGGAAGGATGCAAATTCCTATGCCATGGATTGAAATAGTAAGAGCTTTTTCTGGTAGAAGAGAAGTGATATATTTATACCAATTAATCAAGAGTTGAACGTCATATTGGATTTATATATTTTTTGCAATTATTTATGTTAGAGATCTCTTTGTTAGGGCATAAAACAACCGCGACAGTATTCTAGACTTCTTGTACTGCTTCTCTACTCATTCTCAGAATATAATCAATAATTAATTCTTATCTTATTTCGTATGGTAAATAAATAAAGGTACTCCATTGCTATCGTCTGAAAAATATACTACGCCACGTCGAAGAAGAAATTTTAATAAGCGCAGAATACATTTTATGGCTCAAAAACTGGTAACGCGATTTACCTTCTCTACCCCGTAAGAATATGTGCATACACGGCAAACAGAACGACAAAGGCAGCAGTAGTGGAGCGCAACGAGCGGCGGAAACCAGGAGCGTACACTATTGTCTCAGGTGTGACCTTGAGATAGACAAGTGGCGGGTAGAGGGTTGATACACCGCTGTGCGATAGGGCACGTCGCTGCTGGTCTTATGACCAAACACACACGCCCTCGTGTCTAGCTGCTACGAGCTCCCTCACTGTCTCCCTCTGTAGCTGCTTTTTGCGGATCTCGCACTGTAGCCACATACACACTGTGCGTGCCTGCAAGTGTCGTTTTCAGACCGCTGTATTCGCACGGTGAAACCACATCACGTGTCTTCCATCACGAGGGGAACTTCTGTACCATTTCGGAGGAATGTTAAGTATAGTCCATTCACGGTTACGTCCAAATTTTTTGAAGCCCTGCTAAAGTTCTATCCCTCCGCCTCATGCCACCAAAGCTTAACCAAGTCTAGGGAATTACACCTAAGTAACAAAGCACCGAATTCGTACGCACTCAGTTTAATAATATTTCGCATAAGAACTATTTCTTGCTAGGCATCACCAACACACCGATTTTATACCTGTTTTTATTCGTATTAATTATTGACGAAATATTATAATTTATCGATAAAATATAAATAAATATTCCATTTAACCAAATTTAAGTCACTTTTATGTTAACATATGAATATAACGCTTGTGATGCATGACATATTTAGAAAATAACCAAACACGTTATGCATTGGGTGATTTTTCAAAGTTTTTATTTAAAAAATGTGAACCGTCTTCAAGACAGTTCAAACTCCACGATGTCATGCCAGGCCGTTAGAAAGCAGCATACGACAACCTAAGTCTTCTTTGATAAGTACTTGCTGTAGCTTAATTGCACGCAAATTAGATTGTTCAATACAGGAATGTTTTACACGAGATGGATGCAAACCGGTTGAACCACATATGTCACTTTGAATTTTCATCCTTGCTCTTAGGGAAACTGCACAAACTAGTTACAAAAAGGAGCGAATTTTGGCAATTATCAGTAATTAATTTCTTTTCAAAATTTAATTAATATAAAAGTGGTAAGCCTAGATAAATTATTGTTCCTTTTCCAGAAAAAAGATACTGGTGAATATACATAGGCCAATATTTACTGAGGCACTCGTACGCACAAACACTGATTGTACAGCGTTTTACTAGGGTGTGCCCATTAAATAATTTGTATGTTTCCCACATTATCTCATGAATAATTATTTACTTGTTAGTTGACATTTTGTTTTTTATAGTTACTGGAATATCTCGCATGATCGGCTCTAGTTTGTACAAGAATAATCTGTAACATTTTGAGGTATATATACTATTTTAAATAATCAATTATAGTACGATTCATTTGTCAAACTTCTGATTACTGTAACGTGAAGTTTACTACTGGGTTTGTATGCTATGGTTANGTATGTTTCCCACATTATCTCATGAATAATTATTTACTTGTTAGTTGACATTTTGTTTTTTATAGTTACTGGAATATATCGCATGATCGGCTCTAGTTTGTACAAGAATAATCTGTAACATTTTGAGGTATATATACTATTTTAAATAATCAATTATAGTACGATTCATTTGTCAAACTTCTGATTACTGTAACGTGAAGTTTACTACTGGGTTTGTATGCTATGGTTGGAAAATAAGTGGGCGATGAAGTTTTGTCAACCGAACTACGTACTTGAATAGTTGCAGTTGAATTACTCCTTTGTGGAATGCGGACTGTTTGTTAATTCTTTGATCTCCGCTATTTCCTTTGGGTTATTTTTTTCTCAGTTGCCCAAAGCTCTCGTCTTGCTCTGCTGGGCTTCGCCACCGAGCCAGAAGGTATCTTAACGTTACGGTTCGCAACATCTTGAGACGCAAACTTATTAATTTTTTTCCCCGACGAAGAGAAATTTCAGCTTCGCCTGCAGCGCGGTCTCAGCTCAGCAGAAATAAACAGCTCCAGTGCAAGTCATGCGGTTACAAATGAGTACCATTACGAATTATATGTATATATGCATTATATGCATATATATGTGTTTGAGTGTATATATATACACATGCATACACACTTACACAAAACGTGTTTCTAAAGCATGGGGACAAACTTTGGTAGTGTATTTCTGACGAAAATATAAAACTAAAATGTAAGTACTACTACTTTTCTCGTCAAGTGATTATTAAGGGAGCTGTGCGCCCTTGAAAAGTCCTCATTGAAACTTGTACTCTGGGTTGTGATTTGCGTACCTGGTATGCAACACGCGTTTTGTTTTGAATGTTTAACATAAATTATCCCACAAAAGGTTCACCTGTGAGAGTGTTCCGACAAGAGATTTTTTTTTGTTAATTTAGACGTGTTGATTTACAGGTTGTCTTAAAAAATATTCTAGAACGTAGTATCATAAAGTTTGATGCAAACATAGGGTGCCAACAGCAATTTCCAAATGGAAGGGCAATAATATCACCGACCGCGTTTTTAGAGGTGTTAGATCTCCTTTGTACAAAACACCATTCACCGATTTGTTGCTTAATCACAAGTGGTTACTGATATTTTTAACTGAATTCATTTTAAAACTCAAATTTCGGGTGCGCATAGCTCCTTTAATAATCACTCTAGAGGATAAGTTTTACATACACTGTCGAAGTTTGTCCCCATGTTTTAGAAACACGTGGTATATATTTCACTTACTGAATTTTAAATATTTTACTGTTTTTAGAGTTATAGGACGAATTACTCTATTTTGCACGTCAGTAGGATATAATTACGAAAAATGTATCGGTTTTACGGGTTATATTATTCTTAAATAACATTATTGTGTACCACCATTCTCATTTTATGTATTTTACAACCAAGTAATAAATTGTTAATGACAGTCATCCTGATTTTTATAACTAGTGCGAACCAAAATAAGTTTTTTTTTTCTGGGCACAGCCATTTAACCGGCAGATAAACATACACGCGGCTGTCAGCTTAATTTTGTTCGTAAAAACCTGAAGGTAATTTCAAAACAGCTCACGCAACCACAACTTGCTCGGTATTCTTACACGGATCCGTAGCCTGTGGAAGGGAAGTTGAAGACGAGGCAGTTTTTGGCGGGAAGGACCTAGGACAGCAGGATAGCGGCAGGTGACGTGGAGCAGTTGACGGCAGGTTTATCCCAGCCGGTGGAGTGCGACGCTTGGCGAACTCTCCTCCAGATGGCGTGTCAGCCCGCGGTGTGATGTAGTGCTGCGTTCTCGAGAGTTGACACCGCGCTCTTCCAGAATACGATCCTGCCCCGTGTCTCTCTCTCTCTCTCTCTCTCAGTCGCCTAGATGCTACGTGCGAGCACGTCGTCTCACCAGCTTTCCCAGATGTCCGGACCTGATCAGCGTGCCCGAGTATAAGGAACGATATTGTAAAGATTCTGAAAGTAAAAAAAAAAGTCAATGGTTTGTGAGTTACATAGTACTGTTGTTCACGGAGGTCGAAGACTTCGGGACTGCCTGATATAGTGGGCTGCGAACCTCTGGATACACACACGATGCTTGTGCCCAGTGGTTTGGCTCAAGCCGTGGCGGGTCCGGATTTTTCGGCACACATGCGAATCGCCGTCGCGAGCACCGCCATATAAGGTGGGGCAGGAAACCAGGCGAGGGAAATCACTCTCATTGCAGTTAGGGATAGAGCCCACAACCTACCGAACGCGAATTATGCGCGGAGGGGGAATCTGCGTGGGTCAATGAATTCGCGCGATGATGCCGAAAATTTATTGTGAAAACATTCATTACAGACATTTTCCACTTCAGAAGAAAAATCACGTGAGTTTACACTCGAGGAAAGATGCTTGTCTTCGATATACGTGCCACAGTGGCTGACGTAGTTTCCCTTCAGTCAGTCGACTCCCGGCGCCCCTCCTAGGTTCCTTCGAGAAGAGGGTGGGGTTGGTTGAGGTTCAACCCATCCTTGTGAGGACATGCGGGAAGCTGTCGAATGTGAAGAGGTCCAAGACGCCGCGGCTGACCACGCACCNCCCCCCCCCTTGCAATGTCAGCCGCAGGTATTATTATTACTACCATTATTATTGTTATTGTATAACTTATTCGTTCAAAGCTAGCCATTTTACAATGGCGCTGTTATCACAGGTTGTCGTCGTTTGGCCTGCTTCTTGACGTCAGATATAGTGCAACGTCCCACGACTCCTTGCGTCGAATGCTACTCTCAACAAAATAGAACGTAATGTGCCTGTTGGCCGAAAATGTTGGGTATGTTAAATAAAAATAATGCGAAATATTTCCAAACGTTCAATTCTCTGAAAATGTAATAATAATCTTTTACGGTCGATCGATCTTCTTTGCAGTCAATGGTTTTTGCAACAGTATAATTTTCAGAAAAGTAGGTTTAGTAGCTAACAGTGGCGATGAATGACACATAGCAGGGTTTGATAGTTTTGTGTATTTTCATTTGAATACGCTCATAAACTCCATAGTTTTGTTGTCGGTTGGATGATCATTACCGGCGGAAGAGGCGGGGGCGGTCATTGTACATAAGCAACCTAATTTTACACGTAAAAGTGGTGGACACACATCCAAGGTTCACTCGGACTGGTAATTGGCGCTAAGGCGATCCCAGCTGAGAAAATATTTGTCATTCACATACTTAACGAATAGCCTATAGCTTCACGTTTAAAACGAAGAATAGTTTTCCTCCGTTATTATAATCCTAAAACAATCCTAACAAATGTAACACACAGAACAAACGTATTCTTTTCTTTATAAATGTGCAGATCATATAATATTAGAGTAGAAAACTAATGGAAATTATTTCAATAATATGGCCGCCGATAGGGACGTATTTTTTATTGTGTCATATTATATAAAATGTACGTATTCATCCAAATGTAACGCATGTGTATATTCACATATTAAGAGATGACGCAGGAGCAGTGAACGTTAGCATTGAGCAGGACGCAGCAAGGTGGTTGTCCAAGAAATGAGAGTTATTTTGAGTCGTGATGGTAAAAGAGGCATGGGAAAGGGGGTGGGGGTGTTGTTTTTGGACGGAGGGGGGTACGCGAGTTGAGCAGCAGGTGGAACCAGCCACAGGAAATTACAGCAGCAGGTCATGAGTCGCTCCAGGCGAGGCCCCATCACTCTCTTTCTATTCCCTGCCCGTGTTCGGCTTGCCGCCTTTGGCGCCAGTACCGCCTGGTTACTGCCACTAACTACTTAAGGAACTTGGGGAAACCCTGCCCCGCCATTCTGAATTCTTGGTTTTTCTAGCTTGTTTAGAATTTTAAAAATAAAAATTCTAAATTACCCATGTATCTAGATAGCTATCGACCTTACACAGCAGTACAGGCATAACGACTGAACTACGAACTCGTAATTATATCACAATATTAATTCTGCAAAAATTTGGCAAAATCAATATTGTGACATATTTACAAATTCGTAGTTCACTTGGCAAGTTTGTAGTGCAGTGTAAGGTCGATAGTTATCNATCAATATTGTGACATATTTACAAATTCGTAGTTCACTTGGCAAGTTTGTAGTGCAGTGTAAGGTCGATAGTTATCAGGGTGTAAGGGTACTTTCGAGATTTTCTTTTTAAAAAATATAAACAACTAAAAAACCAGCTGTACATAAATAAATAAAGCGTGTAGGCAAATAGTTTATTTGCGCCCAAAATTTGGATGGAAAGTAATTTTGTCTAAATTTCTTTTAATTCGTAANTGTGTAGGCAAATAGTTTATTTGCGCCCAAAATTTGGATGGAAAGTAATTTTGTCTAAATTTCTTTTAATTCGTAATGGCTTATTTGATCCTATTTGACGTAGGAAAATTAAATGTATTATTACTATTCCTAATAATATAAATGGTATTAAGAAATGAATTGTGAAAAATCGGTTTAATGTTGCATTATCTACAGCGAATCCTCAAAACGAATCACTGGCGCAGGAACAGCGGGAACCACTGTGCCCTCATAAATTTTTGAATGAACGGTATAGGTATCATATTCGTACTCTCAAAATTCTATAGTCGTAGTCTTAAATACCATAATAGGTAAAGCTTCATTAGCGCGAGTACTAAGTTCTGAATCATAATAAACGTATGAAAGTAATTTTTCATTTAATCTTGATATATTTTAAGATAAAAACACCCGACCTCTATTTTATATATGCTGAACAGTCCTTTTTGATTCCTAACGACGTTTAAAGGTTCCCTGTTGTATGGGCTGCCGCTGCCCGTCGTCAGGCGCGGGGAAGTGAGTCTAGAATTCCTGGCTCACGAGATTGTTTCGCTTCTGAATTCTTGTTAATAGTGTAATTTGACAGCTGGCTGGTATNTCATGCTTGGGATGTGGACCTACTCACCTTCCACAACTGTAAGTCAGATTAGACTCTCGGCGCAGTTGCCCTGGATTTTTGCGTGTGGGAAACGTGGCGTACGTTGCTGGTAGACTTTCTCGCTGTACTCCCGCTACCCCACCATTGAATTCCGTCGCTGCTCCATTTCCACCTCATTTTGCCCTCATCAGCGCTGAATATCTACGCTCTTAAACGTAGAGCGTAGAGCGTAGAATTAAAAAAATAACTGTTCAGCATCTATAAAATAGAGGTCGGGTATTTTAATCTTCAATATTAAATAAAAAATTATTTTCATATGTTTATTATGATTCAGAACTTAATGCTCGCACTAATGAAGCATTACTTATTATGGTATTTAAGACTACGACAGTAGAATTTTGAGAGTACGAATATGAAATCTATACCGTTCATTCAAAAATTTAGGAGGGTACAATGGTTCCCGCTGTTCCTGCGCCAGTGATTCGTTTCCATGGGTGCAAATCAATTAATTACCTACAAACTTAATTTATTTGCTGACAATGGAGAGGGTTGATACTATCTTTACTAACGTACATCTATTAACGACGATCAACCGGAGCTCGAACAAAAGTTTTAAATATTAAAATGACCACGTTTAGCCGTACGCAACGGTCGGCCAGTACAAAGATAGATGGGCATAATGGAACGTTCAGTGGGTTGTTTGGAATCGGCTTCAGTTTTGCTGTGTTAAGGTATTAGATTGCCGGTAACTATTTTGTGCACCTTACCCGACACACTGCTTTATATTTAAATAAATTTGGATAATTTGGTAAGTTAGAAATATAATTCATTTACACATCTAACAACAAAGCAGTGGCGGAGCTTGCAAGATTTTGCGGCCATTTGCTGAATGTAGTTTTTTTTTTTCGGCTTCTAAAATTGAAGTCATAGAAATTACGGATACCCAATTGTACTAAAGATTTCAAACCTTGTTCCCGCCGAAACGCCAGTGATTTATACCACTTAGAGGAGGCTGACGACCATTTTACAGACGGTCGCGGTGGCTGAGTGGTTAGCCTGCTCGCCTCCCACAAAGGCGAGCCGGATTCAATCCCCGACCGGGTCACTCCCGGATTTTCGCATGTGGGAATCGTGCCGGACGATGCAGCTGATCGACGGATTTTCTCGGGGATCTCCTGCTTCCTCCGCCCTTTCATTTTGGTGCTGTTCCATACTTACCTCAATCACCCTCGTCGGCTCTCAAGACCTCGCTGTTAAGAGCCGTCCAAATCTCTTTATTCACCATATTACAGTTACATTCACCAACACAGTAGCCAGCCCATACTGATGACATGCGATTTGGCTGGAAGACTAGTAATACTGGGTGAGTAACAAGTAGAATGAATAATTGAATATTGTATATGGACACAATTTTTCTTTTATTATAAAATTCCAGCTTTTAAATTTCTGTGTTCTCTTTTGCCGTTTGATATACGTTTTATTGCTCCGCGCTCATATGGCATCAATTTGTATTGAAATGTATAGCCATGCGTTATCGCTATGGGCATCGATGCTACCTCCTTGCCGTAGGTATGCCTACTTCTTAGCGGTAAGGACAGCAAGGTCGTGTTTCCGATCTCAACTACGACTGTTGGCGAAAGGTTGCGAGAGTCCGTTGTTGCCATTTTCTTGATAGCTGCCGAAGTGCTTGCTGTACAGCGGACATCAAACCCTGAGACGGAAGAAATGGCTGGCTGTTCCGTCAATGTCGGTTTAACACCAGGCGTACACGAACTAACGAGGAAGTTGCGTGCTACCGTCCAATTATTTCCCTTTATCTTCACATTTATTGTTACTAACATAACTGAGTACCCAATAGTGGTTTAAACTTCTCCCCATTATGAACTGAAGCGGCAAGACTGTGAACATACCAAACACACACAGCATATTGTCGGTAAGTCTCGACATCAATTACTGTCAGTGTACTAAGGATACTCAAAAATGCCCTTCAGTTAAGATTTTTACCGTCATTACCTCATTGTATGAGAAATTACTTTTACATGTAAATGTTGTGTACAGTAATAAACGTTATATGTAAATATAAATTGGTTCTTTGCTGTAATATATTTTAACGAGAAGATACGAGGCTTGACTTGATGAACACTTTCAGACCAGTAAAAGTGAGGACGTGTGGTGGATGTTTGCCTCCTTCGCAATCTCATGAAAAGTGGTTGCTCAGTAAGGAAAATTTTTTATTTCAGTCTAAAATTTCTAATTTGTCAGAACACTCGTACGTAAAATCTCAAACTAGTGAAATTGCTTGGAAGTCCGTAACTAATACTAATTTATCTTTCAGAGCTCGACGTGTCTGCTTTTTCTAAAATAAATGCGTGTGATGTGTGAGCGCTGACACGTTAGCTGGTAGCGAAGAACTCTGAAGTTATTTTGTCTGTTAAAGTTTAGTAATTTTACCAGTACTCATTTGCATAATCGTATATCGAGATACACTGTAAGAAAATAGTGCCTCCCCACCCCCTCAATATGAAAATGGATATAAACCCTACCATTTCGCGTTATAAGATGGCATCAAGCTGAACTCTGCAATTATTTATATTCTCGAGCTACGGTCATTTGTTCATTGGCTGCCGCCTCAGGAATAAAGCTCAATCACACAGAGTGAAGCTTCTAGAGTTCTGAGTGTTTTATGTTGGTTGTGAGTCCTGTATGGCGTGTCGCATGTGTGGATTTCCATTGAATACTAGTAAGCCGGCTACCTTGGTACTCAATTGTAACGCGAAATTACGATGTCTGTAAAAAATAGGTAATACTTCCTCTGTATTATTTTGAAGTGTTCTCTTGAGCTTGCTTTAGTAGCTATAAGTCCGTCACCTGTTCATTTTATGAACAGAGGCGATATATGACATATACACATCATATTATAATATAAAATACTGTAATTTCAGCCAAAAAAAAAAAAAAGAGCGTGCGATGTGTGTTGTGGTCCGTGTACCCCTATCCAAACCAGATCCCCGCATGGCTTGGTGGTTTCCAACCGTGACCGCAGATGAAAGCGACCGTTAATGACTCGCTGTGGGAGGCAGCGTCCCACTGCGAGGGCAAACTTGAGTGACGGCCGTTGATTTCCAGCAGAGTTCGAAAATAGTCCCATTCGCTTTTACGGTCAGTTTGACATTGACGCTGGAGTGGGCGGGAGATGGCTTCTCCGCAGGTGAGGCCGGGGCGACACTAGCGCTGCACGTGGGCGATTCTCTCTTCCAGCAAGCCTTGTTCTCCATCGTCCGTGTTCCTATATACACCTTCCCATATACATACGTTCAAGACCTTTTTTTAAATCATATAAATTGCAAGCATACTTTCAACGTGAAAACTAAGTTGGCTGCACTGCTAATAGCGTTGCCGCAAATTCGCGAAATTATGACCAATTATATACTTCATAAACTTTCAATGCTTACGAAGTGTTGTCGTTACTAGTTCTATCTGGTTTACGGTAATCAAATTATGTATTATCTCCTTTACGTTCTGCATTGTAGGATACGTGTTATGAGGAATGACTGAAATATATGTCACTCTCAGTTTTTCGGTATTCATTTTCCTCCCGTTTCCATTCCATTAGATACAGTTAAATACTAATTTGCACATTCAGTTCTTCAAAGAACGTACTACTTGAACATTACTTCATTTTTCATCCTGCTTCAAGCGCAGTATTTGAAATTACGGCGTGTTCATGAAGAAGGCATGTTGTCATTGTCAGGGGTTGGAAAAATATATTGTACCTAAATTCATGCTAGGCGTTTGGCAAGTACAGCATTGACTAGTTTGCCAGTTTTACTAGTTTCCAACAGTTTATGTTAAAGTTAAGTTGGCGAGGGAAATTTCCACGTGACTGCAGTGGGAGTCAGTACACAACACTTGTTCTTGTCGTGACCCTAGCTATGTATTATTTTTTAAATTATCAAATTCGTGTCATATTTACAAACATGGTTCATTTATTGTTATAGCATACCGTCAGCAACATTAGATGGAAGGTAGTCCCACAAAGGTCTAATGCACACATACAAGATAGTTGCTTGTGGTTCGCTCTGTCGAGGTAGCCACAGTCAGTGTTCCAAGTATGCACTTCTAAAGTTGAGTTCAGGAATGTCCCATTAAGCCACAAAACATTCCACATTTCTAGTTTTGTACTGTCGGCGATCTGTGTGGCGTTATTCCTAAACAAATATGATACTATTGGCTTGGCATTGTGTCTGATTACTGGTCGTGATATGTCACAAATATGTGATAACTTTACATCTCGTTAACATGAACAATTGGCGAAATTAAATAACGATCATACAGACGTCATTAAACCACGTATTGATGTGTTTGAGACTGCAGAAGACGTATTAAGTTGTGAATAAGTTAATTTACAAATACTAACATATGAAAAATAAAACAAACACGAGATGGGTCAGTCAAATCGGTAATATCTGGCAGCACTGGTAGCCGTGTCCTGAGAGCTCCGATTGGAAGCGCCAAGCGACTACCGAGTAGACAAGAAGGACTTGCAGGTGTCCTTGAAGCGGCATTCAGCTTTGTTTTCGGGGCTCGTGACTCGCCATTGGCATCTGGAGACGTCAGGAGAGAGCTTTATTACTGAATTCGTTCGTGACGGCCTCATCATCCTTTTATTCTTGTTCGTTTCGCTGCAGACGGCCAAGCTCTTCTTATTTCACCGTGCCCTCTTAGAGAGAGGAGAATGTCACTCCGCATTCCGTCCGCATATCCCGACAGTGTGTTCGTGATGAATGCCCTCGTGCGACGTGCGAGGTCGTCGCGACGTCTGCTTCATCTGCGTCAACCGGCCCAGCAGGCCTTTGTTTCTTGTTCAGTTACTCGTCTGCCTCCATGCCGTTCTTCCTCTGCTCCCAGCGGTTTTCACTACCGTGGCGTTCAGGGGCCGCGGTGACCGAAAGATTAGTCTGCTCGTCTCCCACCAAGGCGGTTCGAGCAGGTGATTGCCGACCGGGACACTCCCAGGTTTTCGAAAGTGGGAATCGTACCGGACGATGCCGCTAGTCGGCGAGTTTTCTCGGAGATCTCCCGTTTCCCCCGTTTCCCCCATCCTTCCATTCCAGCGCTGCTCTATTCTCACCTCATTTCACCCTCATCGGCTCTCAAGACCTCGTTAATAGCTGCCCAAATATTTCAATTCAAATCAACTCCGTGGTGTTCACTAACTGAGTACTTAAGAATAGAGGTATGAAAAAGCCACATATACCTCGAACTCCAATCGCACACGCCAGCAAAATGTCGTCACTCGCCAGCAGAATAATGAACGCCGTTCACCAATCGGCGCTTTATCATCTACTCGCTAGCCGGCAGGCCAACCACGGAACCTTTTTCAGTAAGCAATAGCCTATCAGACACAATGTCATTCCCAGAGCTACGCGCAACCTATCATACAATGGGTACGCACACATCAAAGGAACTACCCTGCCATTTCGTGTATGTGTACTATTCTATGGTTCGGTACAGAGCACGAACGATGTAGTAACTTAAAATAACTTTCCATGCCATTCCGGTCTCGGCACATGCTTATTAATGGTACCGCCTACCAGGTCCGCAGGTCTTTATAGCGTGTTCGAGACCCACAAGAGTGGCAGCGCTAAAGGCGACACTTCATAGTCTCTACGCGCAATCCTGTCAGCTGGCGTGCAGTCTTTCCGTCAGCAACTGCTCTCTACGAGACTTTCAGGGACGTAATAATAAAACGAAACTTGTGGTGCTCGTCCTAAATTTACTTTAAATATCCTGTGCCGGAGTTTATATTTCGTACCTAAATACCATTTGTTAAATAAGTCTGTTAAGGTATTTTCTATTCAAAAATGAAAATTACAGACGAGAAGAGAGAACGGGACTAGCTAGTGTTTGTATTTAAAATATTTCTTAACTGCTGTTAGTTGTTAGGTCTAATTCAAATATGTTTGGTGGCTCCTAAATAATGATTTTTTTTTTCACTGGATATTTTTTCTTAGTTTGGTCTGGATAGGCGTCAGGGACGTCATCTAAGCAGAAGGAGCTTTGTAAATCGATTAATCTATTACTAAAACTTGTTTGTTCTTAATTCAGTACTTTTGAGAGCAGTCCTTAATTTATTATTTTACCACATCGTATACTTTCCTGTCCCTCGTACAATTTGGCACTTCCAGCCACAGGTAAATTCATAATTTAAGTTACAGAACTATATGCCCGGGACTGTATAGGTTGTTCACAGTAAAGTGAGCACTTTTGAAGCCCTAGTTACTTTTTTCCTATCAGCCAGTTTTATCCTTCCACCACTTTTTTAAAGAAATATTGCCACGTAAGTAATAAATACAGTGTATATATTTCACCGGACTCGTAAGTTAACGTCTAAGGCTGCAATAAAATATATTTATTGACCATTATTCCAAATGAGAGGGCTTCAAAAAGTGCTCACTTTACCGTGAATAGCCTATACTTACTTATAACGGTTGCTTAGACTTCTTAACCAATAGACACTTTCTGTTGTGCACGGTATTGTTGGTAATCAGTATTTATGAAAGCTATGCATTTTATTTAGTGACAAATGGTTTCCCCCGCATTTAAAACACGACCTATTGGACACTGATCTCATTCGTGTGTTGGACCCTCGTTTTCTGCAGATTTTTTATATATTGGTTATATTCACTGAAAAGGTTAATTTTTGCCTCGAACCTATGATATGTTGTATCTTCGGAAGTGTGCAGACGACTATGAAGACAACGGGTCATTGACAGGATCAGGACAATTTTGCAGGTTCTGTAACTTATAGGCTAGACTCCAGAATCCTGAATCATGGCCACATTTGTTCTTTGGCTGCTGCTCCATTGGGTGGCCCGTTTTACGAGATAGCACGGGATTCGGTCCTTGTTTTCGTACAGGTTTGCTGTTGACTGTGGGTTGTCCAGGTCATGTTTAACGCACTGTGGTGATCCAATCGAAAAAGAAACTGAAATGAACACTTCTTGGTTGTCCAAGTTTTCCTGAAATTTTTGCCCAAAAATTTTTGGTTACAACTCATTGATTGCAAGGAATTTTTTTGATTGTGTTTCTCTTAGCACAGTGACGTCATACTGTTTTTATGAATTGTAATACTAATCGTTTTGGGTGCAGCACAGATTTACTGAAAATTAAGACAAGCTAGAAGTGAGTCGCAGGTTTTCTCGAAGGCGTGACCGTCAGTGTCAATCTCTGTATTCCCATTTACAACCGTCCTATTAGCTAACACAACACCGGGCGCGCTTACTATACTGAACAACGTTCATTACTGGCTGGTTCTCTGCCAATATAATGCCGAGTTGAAAGTGTTTCAGATTTTTGTTCCTGCGTAAAATAATATACCATACATCCAGTTCGTTTGAATAATTTACAATTTGAGAGTTGCTGATGTAATATTACTTCGCAAAGAACCTTATGAACACTGTTGGCGAAGTAATACATTGTCGCTAGTGTGGTGAAAGGTTGTGGATGTCGTAAGATTACACGAAACATGTACCCCAGTGTGGTCATCGTGCTCTGTTTCCGCTGTGTATTTCGTTGTGTCTCGGAAGCTTGGCGACAGCTGAGCTCCGTGGGCGGCCAGTGGGCGTCGTGGTGGGGCGTGGTTATCTCATTAGCGGCATCCTGATTGGCGCCGCGCTGGTTCGCGCCTCCGCGCCAAGTGCCGTCCTTCACACACGTTTTGGCACTTACGCCGCCGCTAGTGTAGCGTGACCTGCCGCTTGTCACGTGATTCGCCTCCTCATCATGTGCCTCCTGCGTTACAGACATACAGCTGCGTCCGCACTGCTGCTGAACGGACTTACGGCGAACCACCTGAACAATTCGCGAGTTCATTCGGGGATACCCAAGATTTCAAACACTTGTGCGCTTCAATTCCTTTCACAATGGACGTCTAGAGCTGCCTCCCCACTGACGTCGCAATGTTACGTCACGACGATGGGGAGGGGTAAACTGTGGGACACGGAACCTACGCATTGAAAGCTGCCATACCGACAATACCTACCAAAAGCACTACTGTGTAATAGTGTCTAGTCGCGAGGGCTTTCCTAAAGGAAAAATTTGCAGCTCCCATGATTTCGTCTCGCTTTATCGAATGAAAATGAAACTTTAACTCTTTCAGTCATGGCGTTGTGTGTGTGTGTGTGTGTGTGTGTGTGTTTTTTTTTTGTGTGTTGTGTGTTGTGTGTTGTGTGTTGTGTGTTGGACGTTTCACAAGTGGATTTGATGATTTGTACTCTGTACAGCAGAAAACAACATGTAATAACGGAAGTCCCTCGCATGCGGTAGACATCTTTCGTTGTTGAAACTATATTCCTTAGTCTCATAAATAAATGCTGTCAATTACATCTAACACAAACAGGTTCTATTTCGTTTTAATATGTGATAATGTACTCATATTTGTACAGCTAAAAACAAAAAATTGTTAATTGCAACGCCTAAAATTAGATATGTATCTAAGACTGAAAAATGTAATGTAAAAAATACCTTTACACGCGTGATATAAGTGTACATATGGTGCGGACATCAAGTTCACTGTATGGAGTGGAGTGGTGAGGTTTAGGAGGCTCTAAATTGCGAGGTCTTGAAAGCTGGTTAGTGGCTTTAAAAGTACACTTAAAAGTACCGGAAGCTATCTGCAAGGTCTCACAGACACGACTGTGAAGTGGATACAATGTTAAAAATGTCTGTAGATTTACGGAAACTTTTACGGAGATGTAGAGTTAATTTACGGAAAGGCACTCCGTAATGCCGAATAACGGAAATGAGCTTCGTAAATATAAAATACGGAAGCTCTTCGTATTATTATGGCTTATATTTTGAGACACGAACAATGCAGATGATCCTGAAGCGTATAAAATCCCATCTTTACAATACTAGGCCTACTTCGTGTAAAATAATAGTAGGTGAGCGGCGAACCACTCAAGGAGTGCCAATTCGTTGGTTATTTTTTTCAAATTCTGCTACAGGATAACAATTAAATAATTTAATCATATTAGTGAATCTAAGATAAAGTATTTTGATAAACAATTATTAAGTATTTCCGCGAGAACCTATGTCCCTACGTACACGTAGAACCAGTGATTTTTATTATGCACACACCTGAGGCCCAATTCTCTAACTTGAGCTTGTTTAAAGACAGTCAGCGTGATCGTCTCTATGATAAAGAGGGTTACTCGTAAGCGTCTTTATGTGGTATTCTGTAAACCATATCTTTGTTGATATCTTTCTGCAAAGATGTACCTACATTTGGCAACGTTATTACAGAATGCATTGTGTCACAAATTTGGTTATTAATAGTACATTTTTAACTATAAGTGAATTTATTTCTCAGTACATTTTCGAATAATACATTTAAAATAGATTTACTCCTTTCTATGGATTCAAGATAACAGATGCTACTAGTTATTTTGAGCATCACGAGATAGAAACACCTACCCGTGGCCGAATTCGTCACTTCGTCGTTACGTTAAAGCGGGAGAATCACTAGCGAATTATAAAATATACTCCTTAAATGTATTCCAGAAACTTGTGTGGAAATATAAAAGAATATAATATTTCTCATGTTTAGGGCATTTTGAAATGTTTTCTTTTCTGTAATACATCGGCCATTTTCTTTCCACTGTCGTTCATAAAGACACCTTGTTGGCCTGTCTTTATATAAAGACAGTCACTAGGCATTCGAAAGACCATCATGGAGACATATTGAGTTACAGAATACCGTTTTACCTCGTAAAGATAGTTAAGGGGTAAATGTCTTTATATAAAGATAGTAAATAGTTAGAGAATAGGACCCCTGGAAAATTTGGTTTTGGACTGTCTTCCCGTTTGG
This sequence comes from Clitarchus hookeri, assembly GCA_002778355.1. Taxonomy (NCBI): domain Eukaryota; kingdom Metazoa; phylum Arthropoda; class Insecta; order Phasmatodea; family Phasmatidae; genus Clitarchus; species Clitarchus hookeri. Next base: position 786,548 of record NQII01000492.1, on the reverse strand, counting down.
CTTGGCCAGTACTGGACGTCCATGATTCGTATACAAAGAGCTTCGGCGTGTCAAAAATACCGTCACCCAATCACATAACTTAACATGAAACTACAGTGTTTTCAAACATATCTGGACACCAAAACTTCGTGGAAATTCATTTTCTGACTTGCTATTTCATCAGAAATGCGCCACATATTCTAAATATTTAAGTAACTCATTAATTTTTCACTTGATGTGATGTTGCCGTACCCATTACCCATTCTCTGATTGGCTGCACGAGACTATGAGAACTGTTCTTGTGTCTGATTGGCATTGCATACTGCAAAAGGTTCCCTATTAGCTGGGTTGCCGGCTAGTGAGTAGGTTACCAGACAATGATTGGCGAACGCCGTCGTACAGCCATGTTGCTGGCCATTGATGTCATTTTGCTGGAATGTGCTGCTAGAGTTCGCGTACAAGTGGCTGTTTCATCTCTGTAATTTAAGCACTCTGTGGCGATATCTAGTGTACAGGTTTTTAAGGCCCGAAGGCCAGCACACCCTCCATCCTCCCGCACTGCATCTATACTCTGATGAGTAAGACAGTGCACGGCACTTTCTCCTCTTGGTCTCTTCGGGCCATTCACTTTTCTTACTTGCCGTATCTCGGTATTCTACCGGTTTTCTCTTTAAAAACCTGTCCTCGTCAATCAAGAATACTCCGACTTACACTTGTTAAAGCCTTTGCCTGAGTACCCTTTTATGGGTCATCAGAAATTCGCAGATTCCCTTTATCAAAATCGTCTAATCTTCTACCAATTTTGGTGGCGAATTCACTCCACATCTTGTATAGTTGTTTGTCATCCATTATATTTCCAGCTTCTAAGTGAATGCCTAGCTGTTCAGTTTTCTCTCTGAATGAGTCTCTCAGATCTTCTGTTTTTAGGCAGACCATTAATACGTGCTGTGCGGTGTCGTCAACACCACAGACCTCGCAAAGCCGAGATCTCACAAGCCGCAGGCTGTGTAACTTTGCCTTAAAGTTACCGTGCCCAGTAATGAGTTGCATGCTGTAGAAGTTTGTACTTAACCATTTGCAGCTTAGCCTCGTTCTTATATTAGGAAGGAGCTCGAACGGCTGCCTTCTTTTGGTGGAGTTTGACCATCTGGTTTGCCATTCCACAATTATTTCATCATACACTGCCTCCTTATCTTCTTTTGAAAGCCTGCCAATTCGTGATCTCTCCGCCACCAGGCCCCTGTATCTGACCAGCAGGTCCGCAGGCAGCACCCCAGCAATAACCACCGGGAGAGACTCGTTGGGTACAGTCTTATATGCTCGGATATCTAGTGTACAAACAGCATTCAAATGTCCGTGTGCCAGTAGCAGTCAACTGTATCACCTACTGAAAGGTTTTCGTTGGATTGGTGCAGGTTTCTGGCCGCCCGAAATTTCACCAATTTTGCTGTGTGACTAGGGACAGGGGAATATTTGGAATTCTAGGGCAAGCTAAATTTCAAATAAGTGTACATTTATGTTTCCTTGCAGTAGAACCACAGTTTGTTAGACTGTTACGATGACTCGGAGTGATTAAGAGTGAATTGAGTGAAGAGGTTTGGGCGACTCTTAACATTGAGGTCTTGAAAGTCGATGAGAGTGAACCGAGGCTAGGACGGAGCAACGCCGGAATGAAAGGGCGTGGGAAACGGGAGATCCCGAGAAAACCCACTGACCAGTGGCATCGTCCGGCACGATTCCCACATGCGAAAATCCGGGAGCGACCCCGCCGGGAATCGAACCAGGTTCGCCTAGATTGATGGGAGGTGAGTAGGCTAACTACTACACCTCGGAGTCAGTAATAAATCTGAAAGAAAACAAGTACCTTTTCCCGTGCTACCGGTTCAAGGGTAAAACTGAATACTCACGCAAACAGCAGATGTTCGAGTACGCATTCAGATAGTGGATCCAAGCCTGCGGGTAATTGAACCTCTGGAATTCAAATGCCTGTGTAATCACACGCTTTTACTTGGCGCACGTTAGCTGCAGTGAAGACGGAAAGGAGGGAAAGTGTAGCCCTAGGGGCTAGGGAGCGGTGAGGGCAGAAGCCTCGGCAATCACCGTCTTCGGCCACGTTGTATCCGGGGAGTAGCCCGCTCCTGCCGCACTGCAGGTCATGTTCGTGACCAGCCCACGCCACTTCGTGCACGTCGCCGTGCTGCTCTGAGCTCAGTGTACTCTCAGTGGCGAAGCGAGGGGTCCCGCCTTCCAGTCCCGGCTGGGGCGTCGACACCGACCTGCCAACTACACTACATGACTGATGGCAGTGGCAGCTCCTCTCCCAGACTAGTTAAAGGGGCGTTCGAATTATTTACTCCCTAAAAAAACCCTAAAATATTGTATACATATAAATATAAAGCCTAACGCTTAAACATCCATATTTGCAGCTATAACCACACGTGTATAGAAGGTTGTTTACACGATACTCTATTGCAAAGAATTTTGCCGTCATTCCTTTTTCGATGAAACCAATACAACTCATTGCATACAGCAGGTAGACACAAAAGTACCGTCATACGACTTTCTCAGTTCGAGACGCAAAAAATTTGACCCGTTCGTTTTTTCCTCTTTGTACGCTGACATCGTGCGCATTTTAACAGCGGCAAGAAAGTTTGGTCTGCGCAGCTTGATCTCTACCCCGCTCATCGCAATATACCTAGAGACACCCCAATTTCGCGAGAACATTTCATGACCAGTTGTATTGCATAACAATTTGGTTCGGATCCACTTTCTTGACTGGAGTATCGATGGGTTATGTGTCTTATGTATCTGCTCGCGAATTACAGACGCACACTACAGAAGTAACCCAATTTTGATTGGCCAGCCCAGCAAGAAAATGTTTTCTCGCAAAGATACGCCTCCAATAAGTAACATAAAATTGCTGGTATACCAGTAGGGTGGTGAATTCTAACGTGCGCGGAAATCTTTTCGCGAGATTCGGGTGTCCCTAAAAATACCCTAAATATTTCAGGACAAACACCGGCCTGTGAGGCGTGTGTGGTTGAGACTCGGGAGAGGAGGACTCTTGGCAAACTAACACACAGCTCTCACCTCTAAAATGCAGATTTATCAAATTAAAAGTATATAACTACAGAACGCCGGACGTCTTATGACGCGACGCCATTGGTGGTGGGACAGGCCAATTTCAGGAAAACCCGAGGTGGTGTGCACTTGTTAACTCTTATGCAGAGGTACGTGATGTCATTTGCAAACATGATTTCCGTGTTGATGACCTCGCGCTGTCGAGCTAAAAGCAAATTCCTTGTCCATCAATCACGATCAGTACACACTGACGCGAATGGCGTGGTTGCCTCTTCTCGTACGTGCGTACTATTGTCGTCTGTTGGCTGTGCGAGGCTTCGAAAATGGGGCAGTTGAAAATGGCATATCTCTTCTGTGCCAACATATGCCCCAGGAGATTATGTCTTTTTGCTATCTTTATGCGATTAAAATATGCATCTTTTGATGCAGCTGAATTGTTTGCACACTAATCGCAAACATAATATATAGTATGAGAATTGCCATGACCCAGGGAAAAGCGTGGAAAAGGGATGGGAGGGAGGATTTTCACACACAGATATCAGCATATAAGGAATAACATTTGCCTGACTTATATCAAGCTTATTGGGAGCTAGCAGGCAGATAAATCACCGTCTCTATTTATCTTGTATCCAGAGTTGAGCCAGAAGGAAATTATCACATAAGATGTACCAGATGATAAACAAAGACCTTTTACGCGTCGCGTTCGCACTATAGTCTTTTATCTTTTTTTATTAATTGGACTGTGTCCTGTCATGTGTTACAGTTTGCACGCGAATAATGAAGGTTCAGGGTAGAAGTTAACCGAATGTTGAGTGGCACATTTACATTCATAAACAGTTTGTCAGGCAGACTGCAGCCAATAGCCACAGAAAAGCTTTTTACGGGTGCGCACATCACTGAAGTATACCGTGTGCTTATACTACTGGGTGAAACATCTTTTGCTCCAGTGATGAGAGTATCGCCTCTCGCTAGCGATTTGAGGACACCAGATTTTTCGTGAGAAGAGCTCCACGCAGTCTTGACTTTAATGGTGTACATATGCAGCTTTCCTTTGGTTGTTGGCCGCATGTCATTGGAAGAAGTCGTTTTGAGTAGTTAGAAAATGCCGATTCGACCGCACCAGGATGCAGACGAACGGACGAACTGGCGGCCATCTTAGATGACGTCACACCGAAACCTCCTGCTCTGTCATTCCTCGCCAATGGCGGCTATTTCGGATTTCCCATTGTATCCTCGGAATGTCCCTTTTCCCCCTCCTGCTCTATCAGCCCTTCCAATCTCTTCATGCTCTCGCATTCCTATTATTTTTCTCACGCTCTGGCATTCCTTCCTGCCACTCTCTCCCACGTCCATCCTCTTTCGTCTGTTATATCCTTTTGGGGTTTTCTCATGTTCCTTCTGATCTTCTTTATTTTCTCTCTCCTGCTTTTCACATCCTCCATCTTGGACGTTCCTACATCATCGCCGTGTGCTATAGGCGACCATCTTTAATTCCCATGCCCGCCACCAGTCGGCAGTTGTAGGCGACCATCTTTGATTCACGCGCCCGCCACCAGTGTCTGTTAAGTTCTACTGTTCGAAGCTAGGAGCGCTAATATCGATCTAGGAGCGCTGGTATCGATTCGGCCTTTTGTGTGTGTTGTTTCCACTCGCCTCCTGCAGGGACGCAATAGCATCGCGCAGGTGAGTTCAAATGGTGGCCGCCAGGAGCACTGTGAATTTTTTTAGTTGGTAGCTGTTTCGGTACTCAAAAAAATGCTGGAGGCATGCTGTATCGTTCCGACCACCCTTCGGTCGCCAGTCCGTCGTCCTGCCCACTCATATTCCTTCTGGTCTCCTTTCACCTGGCGTCCTTGCGGGGACGAGTCTCATGCTCTGTCATTCCACCTTGGTTTTCTCATATTCCTTCTTGTCTCTTTTCTCCAGACCAGGACGAGTTTCATGCTCTGTCATTCCACCTGCGCGGCATGGAGCGAAGCCTGCCCACGCACGACAGCCTAGAGTCGCACTGCGCGCGCGTCAAGTACGTCTAAAGCCCACTTATAAGCCTAGTTGTCTGTAATTTCCGAACTCTTTAAGATACAGTAATCAAATTCATAACATAGGTAGCACACCCGGCAACGAGCAGGGCGGCTGATTAAAGTATACCTCAAGCCCAATGATACGCATAGTAAGAATAGTTGGCTGTAATTCCCGAACTGATTAAGATACAACCACCAAATTCATAACACAGACATTACCCCCGAAGACGAAAGGACCGCAGGGTCAGATATGTCCTAAGCCCACTTATAAGCATAGTGGACTGTAATTTGTGAACTGATTAAGATACAGACACCAAATTCATAACATAAGCATCCCCCCGACGACGAAAAGGACCGCTGGGCAAGTTCACCTTAAGATCTATTATGGAAATAGTCAATTGTTATTTCCGTACCGTTTAAGTTAGTCACCAAATTCATAACATAGGCATCACTTCCAACGACAAACAGGATGGTAGGAACAAGTATACTTTATTCCCTCGTATAAACATAGTTGTCTGACATTTCCCACCCGCCGAAGCTAAGACCACCAAAGTTACATCATAGTAATCACCTCTGACTGCAATCAAGGAGATAAGGACAAGTAAGCCTTAAGCCCTGTTATAAGCATAGTTGGTCAGCATTCCCAAACCTTTGACGTTCGGAAACATGTAACAACCGTCCACTCATGTAAAGATAAAATAAAGGTAGGTATACATACAAGTGCGTCGCAAAGTTACCGTTGCATGTAGGAGCGTAGGGTCTGAAATAGCACACACATACGCATCGGCTCGCACACGCTCGACAATCGCCAACCGCCGTCCTTGTTGTCTGCTACAGCAGGTATCCGCCAATTTGGATCATATTCAGCGACAGCTAGCCTCCCTTCGTTCACCGTCATCCAGGTTATATATATATATATACACATAAATAAACGTTAGAGTGGCAATATACAGCTTAATGTGAAAAAAATCAAGATATATACAAATGCGTTGCGTGCAAGAAGTACATAGTCGTAGTAATGGTAATATATATATATATAAACACTGTCAGTCCAAAACAAGGGATGACGCCCCGAGTCACCGTTAGCATGGGTAACCCTTAACAACCAGCCATATATTGAATAAATTAAGGGGTATACAATTTCACCGATAAGACATACGTAGTCGCAGGCTACATTAAAACATGTACGCGTTAATAAAAATAAACACCGTCAGTCTAACACGAGAGTCGGGGAAGCCGGGTGTAAAAGATGTGAAACTATCATGTATATGAAAAATCAGTCACATAAGAAACGATAAAGGACTGGTATGAACGCAAGTATATCACGAGCATGGTGTCATAACGAGTCATAATATATAACATAAAATTCCCGATTAAGCCACATTCCATAATAGTGATATCAGTGTTCCTATCACGCCAAAGAAGTTTAGTAAAAGCTAGAATGCACGCCAACATGAGAAAGAAGGAATGATGACAAGGACAAACCTAAAAAATTAGTACAATGCGTCAAGTGCGATACACATTACGCGACTTTTAAAGACTGTGTTCCTTTACTTGCCACAAAACAAAATACATTTTAAACCATTAAGCGCGCACGAGAGAAGTCACTGCTACGCGCTGATTAAAACTGATATTAAAAAATAATTATAAAAGCATATAATTATAAGCAATTAACAACCTGTATATATTGCGCGGATTCNCGCGACTTTTAAAGACTGTGTTCCTTTACTTGCCACAAAACAAAATACATTTTAAACCATTAAGCGCGCACGAGAGACGTCACTGCTACGCTCTGATGCAAACTGATATAAAAAATAATTATAAAAGCATATAATGATAAGCAATTAACAACCTGTATATATTGCGCGGATTCTAAACGCTTTACGTTACATTATTCTAAAAAAAAAAAATTACTTTTTCGAAGCCGAGAAGCACAGGACCCATAAGGACAACACTGATACACACTGATTCAAACAGATACAAAAATAAAATGTAAAAGAAAATAGTTACAAGCACTTACCAGCCAACGCAATCACGTATTACACAAGCTACGAGTGCTGTATGCTGTGTTAGACGATGCTAGACAATACCAGGCCGTCCTAGCTAGTACAACAGAATAGCAAACGACCTCCTTACGAACCGGTTGAAACGAAACCATCACATTCATAGTACCGCCAACACTCACATCACTAGCACCGGAACGAACCTAACTCGTCCAATGTTGTGCGATCAACTAACATCTTGAGTATCTGTAAGGCAGCCCAGGGGGTCGACCGACGGCGCGGGCACCGTGCAGGTCTCGGCAAGTCGAAGGTATGGCACATAACACTAGCAGAGAGAGAGAGAGATGCGGCAGGCTCCAAGGTGGGAAACCAGCCGAGTCACACATGCACTTCCCTTTACGAGGTAACTGTAGTTATACAGTACAAGGTAACAATTTATTTAGTTTTAAATAATATCAGTAAATGTATGAACTTTGTAATGGCGATTNAGTTATACAGTACAAGGTAACAATTTATTTAGTTTTAAATAATATCAGTAAATGTATGAACTTTGTAATGGCGATTAAGAATGTATCGCAACATATACATTTCAACTATGTATGTACTCTGATTTTCAGTCATCCCAAAACATATGTACCCTTGCAGCGCTGGAGACAGTGAACCAACCTTGAGGATAAGGTAGTTAAGGTTCAATCCCATAGTGAGTCCAATCATTTCAATGGAAAAAAATACTATACGACACACAATTAAAAACTTCTGTGTTATATATCAGCGCTCGTAACTGTGAACAGTAGTATTACACACACTGGTGGCGGATGCGGGAATAAAAGATGGCCGCCTACAGCTGCCGACTGGTGACGGATGTGGGAATTAAAGATGATTGCCTACAGCAGACGATGGTGATGTGGGATCATCCAAGATGGAGGATGTGAAAAGCAAGAGAGAAAATGAATGAGACCAGGAGGAATATGAGTAAACCCCATGGGATAGAACGAACGAGAGGATGGGCGTGTGTGAGAGAATGGCTGGAAGGAATGCCAGAGCGTGAGAAAAAAGAATATAAATGCAAGAGCATTAAGAGATTAAAATAAATTATACAGCAGGAGGGAAAAAACGGGAAATTTCTTAAAGGAAAAGAAATTGGCGAGGAATGACAGAGCAGGAGGTTTTGGCGTGACGTCATCCAAGATGGCCGCCAGCTCGTCCGTTCGTCCGCATTCTGCAACACTGCTAGGAAGTAATTCTGGGGGAAATGTGGTGTTTTTAATGGTTGGTTGCAGTAGGTTCTGTATACCCTGGCTCCACAGTGTTTATTGGTTCCTGCTGCGTGAAACCATAGTGTACAGGAATGTGCCAGCATCAGCGTATTCTCGCAACAGCTGACCAGCCGCCGCTGAGAAGCCACTGTAGGCAGGCGGACGGCTGGGGTTGGGTGCAGCAGCAGCCCGTGGAGTGAGTGTTGCCTCGTCCTTGACGTATTGTTAGCGGCTGGGGAACACCATTCCGCGCACGGCCTGTCCCGCTACGTGTCTGCAGCCGCTTCACGCTACATTCGGCACTTCTTTTTGCTCATTATGTCTCCTTCCACAGTCACGTCANCTACGTGTCTGCAGCCGCTTCACGCTACATTCGGCACTTCTTTTTGCTCATTATGTCTCCTTCCACAGTCACGTCAGCATGGACCGAGTCACTGGTGTCCGTGTAGCGCTCAAGTGACCCTTGAAATATTTCGAAAATAAATATGTCGTATGTACAACAATCATTACTCTATAATTTGTAGGAAGAAAATTAATAAATGCGTTTCAGTTGCCACTAATTTGAAAATCGTACTTATGATGAGACCTTAATTCATATAATTAATTACCNCTACGTGTCTGCAGCCGCTTCACGCTACATTCGGCACTTCTTTTTGCTCATTATGTCTCCTTCCACAGTCACGTCATCATGGACCGAGTCACTGGTGTCCGTGTAGCGCTCAAGTGACCCTTGAAATATTTCGAAAATAAATATGTCGTATGTACAACAATCATTACTCTATAATTTGTAGGAAGAAAATAAATAAATGCGTTTCAGTTGCCACTAATTTGAAAATCGTACTTATGATGAGACCTTAATTCATATAATTAATTACCANAATAAATGCGTTTCAGTTGCCACTAATTTGAAAATCGTACTTATGATGAGACCTTAATTCATATAATTAATTACCACTGCTCGCTAACAACAATGCTGTTAATTTTTTTTTTTAAAGGTTGTTTCTTTAAAGCGCATATTCTTGGGACACCTATTTTTGTGAAAAGAGAATCTGTCTGGAACAGACTGTCCACACACAGGATAAGCAATTTTTTTTTGTCTTTCGGTTAACACTGTTTCCGAAGCATATACGAGATTTTATGTTCTGTCGTATACAGCACAAAAATCCTAAATGTTCGTACATGTGCGATAATTAATTCTCGCTAGTTTAGCAAAACATCACCACCGTCTGTCGATACTGGCCTTCGTGGTGTTCAAATTACTTAATGTTCAGAAAAAAANAGTTTAGCAAAACATCACCACCGTCTGTCGATACTGGCCTTCGTGGTGTTCAAATTACTTAATGTTCAGAAAAAAATCCATTTTCGCCTACACTGACAATGTTGCACTCAAGTTGCCGTGCGTTTGACTACGAAGAATGGTTACTNAAAAAAATCCATTTTCGCCTACACTGACAATGTTGCACTCAAGTTGCCGTGCGTTTGACTACGAAGAATGGTTACTTTCGTCGGCATTGCAAGCTTCCAGGAGTGTACTCGTCGCCTCGTGTTTGTTCCGAGGTCCCCCATCCCTCGTGTCTTGTGGCAGCTCGTGAATCAGATCCAACTTGTGACGCAGACAGGTTGTTCATTCCTGGATAGAAATACACGTTAAATTTTTGCCACTTTTACCGATACCCAGTTTATTAATTAACGCGAACACTGTACTTAAATTTTTGCAAGCTACGTAAATAATTACGCTTAGTATATATTAATAATCGCTAAAATTATCTATTGCTTGAGGCTGAGTTCTAAGTTTGTATTGAATAAATCATCATGTTTTTACTCAGCGGTTTTTGGTAACATGATTATCATCATTCTCGCCTCGTGTTTTGATCGGTTTTAATATTACGTATTTCAAACTATATATGGTTGTAACCATAGATATGCTCGATCACAGATTTGTGGAATATTTTTTCTAAAAAGATTGAAGTTTTGTTGAATGTGATGGCACATTGCTGTAGGCTGAGTTTTGAGGTGGAGAACTGTGGAATACTAAATAACCAGAGATGACGAAACTGAAGATAGTGCAGCTTACACAGACGACGGCAAAACAGGCTCGGATCATCCGGCGCTCATCCCTCCCCCACACACTTGTACCCCCGGGAAATTGCACACGCCATCCGATCGATTTCCCGAGTTTCTCGGTCGGATGGGAAGTGGGCACAATTGTTACAACTTCCCATTCGCCGGACTAATTTAGGAGCGCCGATAATCCTATTACGTTGCTGTCGTCGTTTCGGAATTGAATTTCGATGCAGTGACGTTGAAGCGATACCCCGGAGGGGCCTCAATCCCCGTCCCCCTCCTTCAGGCTTCCCTCGTGATGTGACCCCTGCCGCCTCTAAACACTCGCCATGACACCATAATCGTGGAGTGTTAACGTTAATTTCATAGCCGCGTGACCAACACCCCTCCCCACCAACACGACCCGTATTTTTACCTCTCTGGTTCGTGATCCTCGCTGCTGTGACCCCTCTCTGCACTCTCCCTCTTCCACACTCATTACTGACTGATAACTGTCGATCGCGTCTCTGTGTGCCGCATTTGTGTGACGAGGTAACTAGCGGCTAGGACTGAAACAACGATGGCAAACCAAGTTTTGTGTAAAACGTGTAAAGGTCGTGTTTGTTCGTAATTGTAGACAGCGCTAAAGAATAAGCTTATATCTTCATGACGTCTTTTTACTTGAGAATTAATTATTCATTTAGTAATGAAACTTTNGCGCTAAAGAATAAGCTTATATCTTCATGACGTCTTTTTACTTGAGAATTAATTATTCATTTAGTAATGAAACTTTCAAGATGTTGAATTGAGTATCATATTGTCGGTGGGAACGAGCATTAAACCTTTATAAACAATAAGGATTATTCTTCTGTTTATGTGTTTAATTGGTCTTTAAAAGATTCCCCATCACAGCAAGTNCCTTTATAAACAATAAGGATTATTCTTCTGTTTATGTGTTTAATTGGTCTTTAAAAGATTCCCCATCACAGCAAGTCAGTCTTGCAATTTTTAATACTGCTGTAACTAAATGGTGTTTCGTTTAGGCGAGATTGGGGTGTTCATTTATTAACAGAATAAAAAAAAAGCAGTTTTGTTGCATATTTTCGTACCCTTGATTTAATGGGACTCAGATTTGCGAATCATAAATACGGAAGAGAAGACTAGGTTTGGTGTGGGCAATTACGGTAAAGTCTTGAGTCATGATTTATTTTTCAAGCCACTGACCTTGCAACAGCTGTATTCCCCCGCCGATCTAGAGAGTGGATGAGGCGAGATGAGGTGCGAATGAAGAAACGACTGAATGCTGTCATTGGAAATAGGAGCCCCCCGAGAAAACCTACCAAACAATGTCAACGCTCGCTACATTTCCCACACGCGAGAAGTCCGCACTGGGATTCGCAAGGAATCTGCCCCGGATTGCAGTGGCGCCGCAATTCGTGTATACTGCAAATGAGTAGAGTCCCGGAAAGTTCGCGATTCCATTCGAGAAAAGTTCTCTGTTGGATCGCAGTGTGTAAGACACGCTCTGGTCGAATTTGAGTCAATAACTGGCCTGCAGGAAAACAAGGACCGAACCCACGCTATTGTCCATACCGTATAAGAAGGCCACTTTCTGACAGTCAGTGAGTGGCAAATTGACTTATACGAAACAAACAAAGCGCCATTTACAAAATCCTGTATCAGTGATGCACGAACGAACAAAAGTTAAAATTACGTTGGCTATTCTGAGTGCACTGCCGATTCATATCAGAAAAGCAGAAAATACGCGTATAAGAAAGAGTTCGTAGATTTATTAATACATTTTATTTTACGAGGCCACAAAACAATGGTTGTTAGTGTTAAAAACTAAACTTCATGATAATGTAGTTATGTTTAGGTGATCAAAATGAAATGTACAATAGAACGATACGTCGTCGAAAAGTTTTCTGAAGTTGTGCTAACTTCAGAAAGTTTTTCCACGTCGTATCATCCCTCTCAAACCTTGCTTTCAACACGTCCATGATATTAATTCCAAAAGCATACAGAAATATTGCATAATATTGTTGAATTATTATTTCTAATAATTTGACGAAACGACAAGAATTTTAAATATATTTCCAGCCCATAACATAAGAATTATCAACTTAATCAGAGACGCCATCTGTTGACCATAAAGAGAGTTACTCAAAACTTGCAGCACTGCACGACGCGCGATAGATAGCCTTATTCTGCGAGCTATTACCTGCCAGAAATAAACCTCTCTCCTGCTCGATATATAACAAATTTACAAACATATGCTAATAGTTATATTTTTCCACGAGCTCTACATAATTTTTAAAGTAACNTACCTGCCAGAAATAAACCTCTCTCCTGCGCGATATATAACAAATTTACAAACATATGCTAATAGTTATATTTTTCTACGAGCTCTACATAATTTTTAAAGTAACATATATTTCATATACAACGATTTGGAGTACAAGTCATTTATATTCGGCNGAGCTCTACATAATTTTTAAAGTAACATATATTTCATATACAACGATTTGGAGTACAAGTCATTTATATTCGGCCAGTAATCGTTTGTCTACGTAAATTATACGCCATATTGTTCTCTAGAAGCCCATCTCCTTGATTCCGTAGACACGCGTGAATAGTTTTTAAGCAATTCTAACGTTATTCCACATCACATATTTCCAACTCGAATATATTAGCTATAACGTCCAAAGTATAATAATAGATACAACAGACCGTCTCGCAAATTTTAACCCAAATTCATTATCGCGGACAAATTAAAAAAGAGTTATCAAATATCTAACATTTTATATTTTTACTTTTATAACCTACTCATATTTTTAGACAGATGTCAGTCTTAAAATATTTTAAAATTTGTTTAGCATTACAGTACAATGAGAAGTGGATTAGCTGACAGCGTGTTGATAAAAAAATACAGCCCCGACGTGACGGACCAGCTGATGGCGGAAGGATACGTAGTCAGATGTAAACAGTGGCGCTACTTTCGCCGAGCTGTCAAAAAGTGGCCTCCTTATATGGCACAGAATATACCTTGTCTGCGGTAAAACTGGAGCGTCAGACAATAAACAACTGATAGAGGCTTGCGTACACACAGGAGTGTGTGGTATAGCTTGTTGCCAAATTAATCCGCGAAATTCCGGGGTCTCTGCAAATGAGTGAATGAAATTTACCTCGTTTAAGAGCTTAGGTCTTCACCGTCGATGGTGGTGAAGCGAGGTGCAGGTAGGGCAGAGACAGAATCCAGGAGTGTGTGAAACGCATCCCTTTAAAATTTGCTGGTGAACGACAACGTCCTCCACTTTTCCTACATGTGAAAATTCGGGAATCAAATCCTTTTCGCCATAGTGGGAGGCGAGATGTCTGACCACTACACTATCGCGGACTCGTTTACAAATGATATTTGCGTGCCTATGCCGCGTTGAGCAAATGGCGCAGCGTTCAGTTCACCCTGTTTCATATTAAAAGACTGCGAGGTACGTGTTTTGTTGCTGTCCTGCTAATTGATGCACGTCGCAGGCGCGCACTCGTATGTACGTGGTAACAGGCTGTTTCCTGTCTCGTGACGCCATGGACTGCGTGGTGGTCGGCTGCTGGCGAGAAGTGGGAGACACCCTTCCTCCTTAACTAAGCATTTGAAAATTCTACCTCTTGTAAAAAAAATCCTGCCGCCAACTGCACATATTATCCTGATTTACGTGGCAGAGAATTGAGCAAAGTAGTCTCTAAGGTCTTAAAATGCGTAGGTAATTACTGTACATGTGTCGAACTTGTTTCTCGCAATCAGTGAACGATATGCTGAGTGCTCCATTAATGCGAGAGGTGTAGAACCCTTCACAAACCATATCGCTGATATGGAATTATGGAATACACTGCTGCCTTACTGTGCTCAGTTCTGGATATAAGAATGCTCTATGCGCAACTTATTCACGGTTGTGAACACGGTCAATCAACGGGTTTAATTAGTCGCCATTGAAATCAGTTTATTTTTGTTTTATAACTGACAGAGTTAATATTGCTGTAATAGCAACATTTCTATGTATACCAATTTAACTGTATGGTAATGCTAATTATTACTTGTGGCGGAAGGATACAAGATGGGCTTAGAGAAGAAAGCAAGCAGGTCTGCCAATCGCATGTGTTCATTTAACTGCCAGCTAAGAATACCTTTCGTAAGAATAGTAAGACGTTAGTTAACCACTCGACGAGGATTCTCGCATACACGCGGACGTGATTCCTGCGCGCACGCGATGTCTTCTTTTCTCAAAGATGTCCCACGCTGGTCGTGTTAGTACCTTCCTTCCCCATCCACGCGATGTCGAACCGTCACGAAGGCTACCTTTGACCCCATGCTCCAGTGTCGCAACACACAACTCATACAATGATCTTTACCTTCGCGTGAAACCAAAGCGAACCACGTGCACTATTTATAGTAGCTTCAGTTTTCTGAGCATATTTATACGCGCAAGTGAACTTCGATGGGATATAAATGAATCTGTTTGGACTTGCAATTCTGAAGAAGGTCGTCGTGCGCTTGTGCGCTTGTGTGCTTAGAGAAGACTTCGCAAGGTCGACGTTCGCGTGAGGGTCAACAGCACCTTCGCCTCAGCGGCCGTCGCACGGGGCCGTTGTTCCAAGTGACTGCGCGGAGCCACGAATCTCTCGTAATTACACGGAACTGCGAACCGTGACAGCTGGAAGTACAACGCCAATTTCCATTGCAGAGAAACGAAGATGCTATGTGATTACTCAGATTTACTGCTGTGTTTTTAAAAGCGACTATGGAGAGACTTTTAACGAAATTTCTTCCGGCAGACCCTTATCGTTCAGAAAATATTTCGTCATGACAAGGGACATGCAAAATTCGCGTTATTGTTTGACGACAAACTAGACTTTAAACACTGATATGTTTCGACACTCGAATGATGTTCAACCAATCGACTTCGACTCCAATGCACTCAGGACTGTCAAGTTTAGCATGCTGCCAGAAAATAACGCGAATTTTGCAGGTCTCATGACTAGAGGCATAGTCTGTTTGCGGTTTCTTCACATGCTACAGGACAAAACCTTCAGTATACACATTTAAATACATGACGAAAATAAACCTATTTTTCTTATCCCTGTTTGTAAACCTGAAATAAAAACAAACTCGCTAACACACTAACATGACTAGAAACAATGAGGAGTACATTATTCTACATGAATTTGTTATTTACAACACTCCTGCTTGTAAGAGCGTGGTAGGTAAATGGATAATGTGTTGGACTGTCAATTTTTTTCAGAGATCAAATCTCGCTATTGGACAAAATTTTTAAACTTTTTATAATTAATTTACTACACAGTGAAACACAACGAAAGTAAAACTTTTATTGTTACTCCTTTTTAAAATGAGCAGATTTAAAAAAACAAACTTGCAAGTTTATGAACACGTTCTGTGAATTCAGGGAGGTTTATGCTGTCTGGATAATTTGGAACCGGTACTTTCCGTAATTTTGCATACATTTTTTTTCTAAGTGTATTGAATGTTTTGGTATTGCCTGCAAACAGTTCAGCAGCTTCTATTGTGCGCCATCCAATCTTAAAGAAACAAGACGCTACACTGTTTTGGAAACTATTTGACTCTAAAGATTATCGTGATTTATCTCGCTCTCATCGTGACTATAACGGCGCAATTCCTTTTTTTTTTTTTTTTTTCNGTTGGTCAGACTGATAGCACCTCAGAAAACCCTGTCAAGTTGCTTGTTTCAGGCTAGAGTGTAACCTTCCATATCCACACGTATGGCCTGTTGACAGTAAACTAAGCACTTTCGAAAAAAATTTTTTTGAAAAAAATCACTTCCCATGATTACATATGTACTACATTACACACCAGAAGGCAGACTCTTAGTCGAGTTGGCAGTGAATTAATAATAATAGTTCATAACACTTGACCTTTGCGAGTGCAATGTTTAAATGTATGACAGTTCAAGTTAATAGTTATTGTTTTATACACATTGGAGTATGAATTTGCATATCAGTAAAACATTTACATACCTAAAAATTCCAGAGTTACACTTGGATAGCGTATGAATAAAGTGATCAAGACCATGAAAATATTAATTTTACATACGGCAGAAGGATACAAAATGACAAGTAAAAGGATATTCTAAAAGGGGTTTTTAAAAGTGCTCAGTTAACCGCGAACGGCATTTAAACATGCATTGCCGTGAAACTAATGACAACCATCCACGCGTAGCGAGACGAAAATTCCGCATGTCCATTTTATGGCAAGCTAGACTTGGAAAACGTGCACAGTGTCGTCACGTTTGCATTCGGATCACGGTTAAGTAGACACGCTGTGGATAATTCTAGCCAATAACACGCCTGCACTAAAACAAGGATGAACTCCCGTGCTACATGGTCTGATTAAAACTGGCTACCCACTCAGGCACCAGTCACTTGAGCCTCGAGAATGCATAGGGCAGTGGACTATACTTGCAGGTCGTTAAACTCGCGAAATTGTTGTTGTCTTCGTCCATTCGTTGGTGAATCACTTCACCGACGAATCGACGTAGACAGAAAAATGTTCTGTTCAGTTGTTAGACACGCAAATAAATTATTATCAACACCAGTTCTTACTCTATAGCGTAGAAAATAAAAATAACTTATTTAATTTGAAACTCTAAGAATGCGTAAACTTGTTTTTGAAGTTTAATATAACTTGACTGTCTCAGTTGCCTTTAATTTTTATTTCATCATATAATCGGGTTGATTTTCGACTTGTGGATTACTAATCATATCAAGATTTTAAAACTTAAATGTATATTTGTCAGTAGAGGATTTCATCCAAACACCGCACGAGGTTTGGTTAGTAAAACTTTTCTTCTCATATAGTGTATATTTTTATTCGCTTGATCGTATCCTTAAATCGCTCAAGTCAATGGTTAAGGTTCAATTAAATCCTCAATATCCGATTTTCGCGAAAAACAACTTCTGTCTAGTTGTATTTCAAAACACTTCAGCTAAGATACACTTTTCGCGATTGGATGGTTTTTGTTATTATGCGTCTTAGGTGCCTGTGCTCGAGACTCACGGCTGTTTGGAAGTAAACTAATTCTGATTGACCCAGTAAAATAACAAACATCTTCCCGCGTAGGCATTGAAGTGTACTATATGCTGCGTGGTACTCTTTCCGCGTAAATCAGGAGTCCCTACCTATGGCTAACATTACTGTATATATGCCAGTCAGTGTTTAGGTTTAGGTATGTGTTCATATACAGGTTAATTTCAAGAGTTATGAGTTAACCTGAGTTAACCGCAGCGAACCGGCCGGCGAGTATGGCGGGTGGAGGGCGGCCGCGGAGAGGCAGTGGCGTAACACTTGTCGGAGGGGCGGAACACTTGTCGGAGGGGCGGGCCGTTTAGCGGAGGTTGGTAGTCGTGCCACGTTGCCGCGCCTCGTTAGCTCATCTGCGCAAACTGACGAGATGAGGCCGAGTGCTCGCGTACGCTGACGCCGTCCCCGGCCAGCCTACTGCGCCTGCCTCGCTCACCGGCACATCGCCTGGACACACGGTACAGTGCTCGGCAGACGTCTGGGCACGTGAGTTACCTCGTGCTCGCTAATCTGAAGTCCGTCACGGACAGGTCTGTAGATGAGCGGCTGCATAAGCGTCGCGTTGTCCCAAAAACACCAGGTATTTAAGTCTTCAATAACAGCAGTAAGGACGCTCCTCCTGATGTTTGTTATAGTTATCTGATAGAATGGCCACTGCTGCGCGCTTATCTGCCCCCCCCTTTTTTTTTATAGTCACCCGTTTTCTCCCCCTTGAGACTTGCTCAGATACCTGCCGACCGTTCTATGCTGCCAACTACAATAGCCAAGACACAGGGACGGAACAGCCCACAGCCCCACGTGCGCTCGCCGCTCCGGCATACTGACTGGCCCATTGCGAGAGACGAGGACGTTTCGCGAATTGATTCGATGACGATCCTAGACTTTGGACAAGCATACGTTTGACTTCGTTTTTCTTCCATGGGATCACAGCTTGTAAGCCACGCCCTGGACGCATTAGATTCAATAACTTACCTGCAAGAAAACAATGACCTAATCCAGTGCTACTCGTTCTGGGGTAAAACTGGAGCATCAGCCAATCAACAGTAAAATTATGCTTGAGTACACAAAGTATTGTGGAGTCTAGCTTGTTTCCAAATGAACCCTTTGGGGGAGAAAGTTTCTTACTGAGCGCAAAATGGCGGACGCAGATACACTGGATATCCAGTTGAGTTGTTGATTTGAGAGATTTAGGCAACGTCTTGCGAGCCGATTACGGTGAAAATGAGGTGAGAATGGAGCAGCGCCGGAATGCAGGGGTGAGGGAAACGGGATATCTCAGAGAATACACGCCGACCAGCGGCATCGACCGGCACGATTCCCACGTGAGACCCGGCCGGGGATTGAACCAGGTTGGCCTTAGTGGGAGGCGAGTAGTCTAACCGCTCAGCCACCAAGGCCCCTACTGAATACTCAGGAGCAGCACATAGCTAATCCCAACTGAGCGTGCATACAGCGAACCCAGCGTCACGGGTTTTCGCTTCTGTATTAGAGAAACTATTATTAATGAGTACTCAAGAATACAGAAGTGCATCATCAGTTTATANGGATACTCAGGAGCAGCACATAGCTAATCCCAACTGAGCGTGCCTACAGCGAACCCAGCGTCACGGGTTTTCGCTTCTGTATTAGAGAAACTATTATTAAAGAGTACTCAAGAATACAGAAGTGCATCATCAGTTTATATGGCGAACTCCAGTCGCACACGCCAGCAAAATGGCGTNAGAGTACTCAAGAATACAGAAGTGCATCATCAGTTTATATGGCGAACTCCAGTCGCACACGCCAGCAAAATGGCGTAATTGACCAGCAACGTGTTTGAACGCCGCTCCCCAATCAGCGCCTTGTAACCTACTCATCAGCCGGCAACCCAGCCAATAGGAAACCTTTCGCTGCACTAGGTAGTCAGACAGACACAAGGCTCGTTCGCACAGTCTCGCGCAGCCAATCAGAAAAGTTAGACATCATAACACACTGTTTACTCGGACAGAGGTCATTTGCTCATTGGCTGCTGCCGCAGTCAGAGCTCATTCTCCTCTTCGGTGTGTGCACACGGGATGACTTATAAATCCGTCCTTCGTTAGAAATCTGATGAAAATTCTGTCGTGGGCTCTTTGCAGTGACTGACAGGAAACGATTTAGGTACGCATGTAAGGGTTATTATCTTGTGTCCTCTTGGGTATATATATTTGGGATTGAAAAATATAAAATGGGTTTTTTCAGTGTAATTGTTAGGTAGGAAAATTATGACAGAAAAAATTTCGAAGTAGTATCTGGACTTAAAGCAAGCCTTTTTCTTATTTACAGTTCCAGTATTTTCCACGGGAAAAATAATCGTAGCATGCGGTAGACTTGAATGTTATATAGGTATACACCTATACACCACGACAGTTTGTCTTCTGCCATTAGGTTCTTCCTGCATGAATATCCGTTTTCACAATCGACTGGACCACTCAAAATCCTATAANTTTGTCTTCTGCCATTAGGTTCTTCCTGCATGAATATCCGTTTTCACAATCGACTGGACCACTCAAAATCCTATAAACTCGGCAGTGAACTAATATTTGAAACTAAAACATTTGATTTGTATTAAGAAAGTCGGAACATGTATATTGATAGTGAAGTGACTAAAATATTGATATTTTGCATACTTTTTTTTATTATTTATGCTCATATGAAACGTATTTTAGAATTCCTTTGCATTGATAGTCACGAGAATAAACATTTTTTAATTACTCTACAAGGATACGACTTAATGAAATGTATACAAAACCTTATTTCATGAGTATATGCCAGAGAAAAAATGCNGTTTGTCTTCTGCCATTAGGTTCTTCCTGCATGAATATCCGTTTTCACAATCGACTGGACCACTCAAAATCCTATAACCTTGGCAGTGAACTAATATTTGAAACTAAAACATTTGATTTGTATTAAGAAAGTCGGAACATGTATATTGATAGTGAAGTGACTAAAATATTGATATTTTGCATACTTTTTTTATTATTTATGCTCATATGAAACGTATTTTAGAATTCCTTTGCATTGATAGTCACGAGAATAAACATTTTTTAATTACTCTACAAGGATACGACTTAATGAAATGTATACAAAACCTTATTTCATGAGTATATGCCAGAGAAAAAATGTGACGGAAACAGGGAAAACCTGAAAAAGTCAGGGAATTTAGTAGTATGTACTTTGTTGCCACCCTGAGCCTATTTGCTTTGATAAGACATCAGAAACGCGTGCGAGTAATGCCGTGAGGGACATACTGAGTCGGTGTGTTGCCTACGATAGGAATACACGTAAGGCGGCATCTGGGCGGCCGTCGGGAGTACCTGTGTGGCCGTAGAGCTCGCTCTTCTACGTGCTAATCAGGTCGTGCGCAAGGCTTTCTCGAGTCGTCGTATCACGAGCCTGCAAGGCAAATACGACCGACCGTCCGTAAGAGAACTCTTCTCTCTCGTGCAACCTGACAGGCAAGTAGTCTCCGCTACTAAACCATACTAAGAATGCTGATTGGGAGTTGTGCACCGTGACGTCACCCCGTACTTTCGACAAGAGTTCCCGTCGATGCAACTTTGTACACCCTGCCGGACCCGCAGGAAACTTGTGGTAACTTGTTCACGATGCAGCCCAAGTATTTTTTGTATAAACCTCTCTGTATGTTGCAAAGTGACATGCTCTAGTTTGAGGTTGGTTGCAGCTCCCATGTCCCTGGCCGCTAAGACGTCACGTTCAACCCATGAAACTGTCGGTTTGTATCCGGGTAATGTCACAAATATGTTCTATTTTTACAAGCAAGTTTACACCGCTTTAGTATATAAAACATTTACCGTTTAGCCTGCGGAAACAAAGGTGGATACATTAAGAAAACAACAATGCAAAATAATATATTCTTGAACACATATAATTATTTTATGCATGCAAAAAAAACTTTACATGCCCCATCCGAGTTGGGTTGATCGTGTATTTGTACAGAACAAAACTCATTTTTAAAGACAAAGACTCTGTAAAATGATTCCATTCTTGCCACAGTATTTTTAAAATGAAGTTAACCCTTTCATTCCCACATTAATTTATGGTTCTGGTGTTGAAAATAATATTTTTTTTTGTTGCACTACTTAAGCTGGCAGATAACTTATTCCTCTAGCGCAGTCAATAAGCTCTAGTTTTTGTGTTCGGCGATCTGTGATATGAACCAGTCATATCGTAGAACAGTAGCAAGGTCGACGATTCTTCCCCATAGGGAAGATCATTGGGCACTGAACCTTACAGTGTACAGTACCGGTCGAATATAACCTTTCTGTGAAACATGTACACATTTGTCTACAATAGGCATAAACTGGTTAATAGAACCAATTAACTTTTTGAAATATGCTTACGTAATTTTCTCTGAAGATATCGGACATGCGTCAGATATGCTCGTGAAGGTGTTATTCTAAATCTCAATCAGTGAGAATTTCACTGTTTAAATCAGTCAACAGTACCTGACTGATTCAACAATCACTTCAATGAATTTAACTGATGAATCAGTGAAAAAATGCCAAATTTCCTTAATTTATTGATTCAGTGACATTTTCACTGATTCGCCAGTCAATTTTTTTNTGAAGGTGTTATTCTAAATCTCAATCAGTGAGAATTTCACTGTTTAAATCAGTCAACAGTACCTGACTGATTCAACAGTCACTTCAATGAATTTAACTGATGAATCAGTGAAAAAATGCCAAATTTCCTTAATTTATTAATTCAGTGACATTTCCACTGATTCGCCAGTCAATTTTTTCCATTGTTTTTCAGTGGTTTGTTTTTTGACTGATGGATCAGTTAAAGAGCGTGTAAAATTGGCCGTCAAACAACTTNTCATTGTTTTTCAGTGGTTTGTTTTTTGACTGATGGATCAGTTAAAGAGCGTGTAAAATTGGCCGTCAAGCAACTTTTAAAAATTGCCGTTAAGCAACTTGTATCAAGTGAAATAACAGCGAATAAAATAATAAAACCAATACAAAATACTTTCTAAAATGTGTCTCGTCTTTCAAAACACAATTTTACGAGATGTAATATGAACATTCAGCCTTTCATTCCGTTTTTACGTCTTTCATTTCGTTTTCATGTAATCACCACAGCACTCTGTTTGACGGTTTAAACTGCGCATAATATGAAGAAAGAGTACTCATATACATATACTATTCGTTTTAACAATCCTAACGGTACCAATTAAACCAAAAATGAAAAGGTAGGGCATACAATTAAAACTACGCGCTTTCGATATAGAATTGTCCTTGTAACCTCCAACTTGGCTTAGTGCAGATGGTAAGGTAACGGCCTGAAAGCCACGTGTGGAGGGTGTGTGAGTTCAATCCCGGACACCTCCAAAAGTTTTTTTAAATTACGGTAAACTGCTTAATATAAATAGCAAATTATAGTAAATATATATGAATAGTAAAAACAAGATTTAATTCGTCACTGCAGTCGACCGTCACTTATTCAATCAGTGAAATCGTTTCACTTCGCTAATTCAATCAGTAAAATCTTTTCACTGAAACAATCACTGATTCTAAGTAGAGCCATTTTCACTGAGTAGTTGCCTTTCACTGCGATTCAGTGGTTTTCCACTGATTCTAATTTAGAGTGTAATTTCTGTATCTTAGAAGTGATATCGTAGCTTCTAACAGCCAACTATGTCTTTCTGCGATAGTCTCTTATCAAGAGTCAAATTGCGAACTTTTAAGCCCGCGTAGCCATGATTCAAGCGAGAACGTCGTTTGATTATTTGTCATTTCATTCTGAATATTTNCGAACTTTTAAGCCCGCGTAGCCATGATTCAAGCGAGAACGTCGTTTGATTATTTGTCATTTCATTCTGAATATTTACGTGAAAGATTTTTTTACACTATAGCTTAAATATATCGCGGGGCTTCTGATGCAAGTGGCATATGTGATCGCCGTATCTGACTGTGCGACATTTATTTGTGNCGAACTTTTAAGCCCGCGTAGCCATGATTCAAGCGAGAACGTCGTTTGATTATTTGTCATTTCATTCTGAATATTTGCGTGAAAGATTTCTTTACACTATAGATTAAATATATCGCGGGGCTTCTGATGCAAGTGGCATATGTGATCGCCGTATCTGACTGTGCGACATTTATTTGTGGAGGTACATACTGTAGTTACATTAAAGATGCTGCCCAAGTATCGCCATTGCGTCTTAACATAAATGATATTAATTTATATATCAGGAACGCCGTGAAGACCATTGACGCCAAATTTTACGACAAGTGAAGGATGAACTATTTTATCGCATTGATATGTACCATGCTACTCGCGGATCACATATTAAACATCATTAGGAACCAAAAAAATGTTGAAATTGCTGCCTGTATTCCTTCTTTTTTCTGCGCCAATATACTTTCAGTAACATGCGAGAAGTTATGTATAATCCTGGAATTCCATTTGAATCATCCGGTATTGGCTTGAGTAACTCGCGAACAAATTTATCGTTGCACGAAACATTTTATGACGCCTGCGTTTTTGAACTTGAAATAAATATAAGTAGCTGTATTCCGTCACTTCTCTATTCACAAAATTTGGTTCCTGCCAAAAATCAAATGTCTTTCTACACTGCCTATAACAATCCTCACTCAATTCCATTTCCAAAATAAGTCATAGTTTCACCAGCCTCGTTCTGTTTGTCGGAGAGCTCCTCTTGTGTTCCTAGACTCTTAGAAATTTCTGTATATTAACGGAAACTTTTACAGAGATGTAGAGTTATTTTACGGAAAGGCACTCCGTAATGACGAATAACGGAAATGAGCTCCGTAAATATAAAATACGGAAGCTCTTCGTATTCTTATGGCTTCGACTTTGAGACACGAACAATGCCGATGATACCTGAAGCTTATGAAATTCCATCTTCAGAATACTACTTCGTGTAAAATAGTAGTAGGTGAGTGGCGAACCACTCATGGAGGGAGTGCCACTTCGTTGATTCTTGTTCGAATTCCGCTACAGGACAAAACTTTCTTTATACACAGTGAAATATGTACACAACGGAAATAAAACTATTTATTCGTTACTTCTTTTCATAAACCGCAAATAAAACAAAATAGCTAACGCTCTAACACGACTTGAAACTAAGAGAGGCGCGTTCGTCACTTTCGTGTAAAATCCATATTTACGAAATACAGTATTTCGTGTAAAGATGTGATAGGTGAGTGCTCATATAGCACACAGACATCCGAAGAATATCTAATGGATGTCCCCACGGACGTTCTGGATATCCAGGGACATCCAGGAATAGCAAAGTTACATCCAAAAGATATCTAAATGTCCGCCCGATATCCACACAAGGATATAGATATTGTGGATATCCTATAGATATCTTGAGATTTGGACACTTACCATAAGTAATAGCCATTGGAGGTTTTGTAACATCTAATGGATATGTAGGAAGTGGTACGAAGTGATATATACTACTAGATAACCAAAGGTATCCTGAAGAGATTTATTTCAGGACTTAAATGAGTAAGATATTGTGGATGTAATTGGGATATTTAGTAGATATCCTTTGTGGGTGGTTCCAGCTATTGAGTGATAATTTGTTGATTCGTGTTACAATCCCACTACAGGGCAAAATATTTATAGTTCCTTTTTTAAACACAAAGAAATACATTACAAAAAAAAACTCTTTTTCGTATCCCTGTTTGTAAAACTGAAATAAAATAACAAACTCGCAAGCACTCTAACATGACGGAGGTGTGTACATACATCATTCATCATGTATCCCGTATTTACAATACTAATTTTTGTAAAAGCGTGGTAGGTGAGTGTATAAGGCGTTGGACTGTAATTTTTTTTCCTAGTTGAAATCCCGCTACCGGACAAAATTGTTTAAACTTTTTTACAATCATTTTTATACTCGGCGAAACACCCACGTAACGGAAGTGAAACTCGTTTTGTTTCCCCCTTTGTATAAAGAGCAGATTAAAAAAAAAGAACTTGTAAGTTTATGGACACGTTTCGTGAATTCACGGAGATTTATGTGAAATTTACGGGATAACGTTATTGAAAATAACGAAGAGTCTGTAATTTCAGGAAGATGGTTGGATAATTTGTAACCGTTACTTACCGTAATTTTACGGACACCTTTTCTAACAGTGTATTCTCATGGTTAGGGGAGAGCAGGTGATGCGACAAGTGCAGAAACATTAGTAGGATTGGATTGCTTACACCCTGCCACTCACGTGGCCTCGCCTGTAAAGAATGCGATATGTGCTATAATTTATTCTTGTACGACATCGGCCTTGCGCAATAACTTATTTGTACAAGTTTAGACAAGATCGGCATGTAACACGATCTTGTTTGCATCTTGCGCCGTGGAAGTGCTACTTTATGGCAGCGGCGTTTATTTAACGGGTGGAAATGCTGTTTTATGCTGTGTTCAGTACCTGTATGTTTTCTAGTCTACACATTAGCCTCTGTCACGTAGCCCTGTAACTAACGCCACAACACGCGTGTGGCTGCCTCGCCGCTCTTTGAGTGGTCGCATTACGTACAGTGTACCGAGGCTCCATCATCTTTTTTGGTTGCTGCTGCGTGCGCCCGGAGCACAGAATAGATGAGTTCACAGAGACGAAATGATGGGGCGATTCCTNTTACAGAGATGTAGAGTTATTTTACGGAAAGGCACTCCGTAATGACGAATAACGGAAATGAGCTCCGTAAATATAACATACGGAAGCTCTTAGTATTCTTATGGCTTCGACTTTGAGACACGAACAATGCCGATGATACCTGAAGCGTATGAAATTCCATCTTCAGAATACTACTTCGTGTAAAATAGTAGTAGGTGAGTGGCGAACCACTCATGGAGGGAGNGTATGAAATTCCATCTTCAGAATACTACTTCGTGTAAAATAGTAGTAGGTGAGTGGCGAACCACTCATGGAGGGAGTGCCACTTCGTTGATTCTTGTTCGAATTCCGCTACAGGACAAAACTTTCTTTATACACAGTGAAATATGTACACAACGGAAATAAAACTATTTATTNTTCGAATTCCGCTACAGGACAAAACTTTCTTTATACACAGTGAAATATGTACACAACGGAAATAAAACTATTTATTGGTTACTTCGTTACATAAACCGCAAATAAAACAAAATAGCTAGCGCTCTAACACGACTTGAAATTAAGAGAGGCGCGTTCGTCACTTTCGTGTAAAATCCATATTTACGAAATACAGTACTTCGTGTAAATATGTGGTAGGTGAGTGCCCATATAGCACAAAGACATCCGAATAATATCTAATGGATTTCCCCACGGACGTTCTGGATATCCAGGGACATCCAGGAATAGCAAAATTACATCGAAAATATATCTAAATGTCCGCCCAACATCCACACAAGGATATTGATATTGTGGATATCCTATAGATATCTTGAGATTTGGACACTTACCATAAGTAATAGCCATTGGAGGTTTTGTAACATCTAATGGATATGTANTATAGATATCTTGAGATTTGGACACTTACCATAAGTAATAGCCATTGGAGGTTTTGTAACATCTAATGGATATGTACGAAGTGATATATACTACTAGATAACCAAAGGTATCCTGAAGAGATTTATTTCACGACTTAAATGAGTAAGATATTGTGGATGTAATTGGGATATTTAGTAGATATCCTTTGTGGGTGGTTCCAGTTATTGAGTGATAATTTGTTGATTCGTGTTACAATCCCACTACACGACAAAATATTTATAATTCCTTTTTTAAACACAAAGAAATACATTACGAAAAAAAAAAAAAATTTTTGTATCCCTGTTTGTAAAGCTGAAATAAAATAACAAACTCGCAAGCACTCTAACATGACGGAGGTGTGTACATACATAATTCATCATGTATCCCGTATTTACAATACTAGTTTTTGTAAAAGCGTGGTAGGTGAGTGGATAAGGCGTTGGACTGTCATTTTTTTTTCCTAGTTAAATCCCGCTACCGGACAAAATTGTTTAAACTTTTTTACAGTCATTTTTATACTCGGCGAAACACCCGCATAACGAAAGTGGAACTCTTTTTGTTTCCCCCTTTGTATAAAGAGCAGATAAAAAAAAGAACTTGTAAGTTTATGGACACGTTTCGTGAATTCACGGAAATGTATGTGAAATTTACGGGAGAACGTTATTGAAAATAACGAAGAGTCTGTAATTTCAGGAAGATGTCTTGATAATTTGTAACCGTTACCTTTTCTAACAGTGTATTCTCATGGCTAGGGGAGAGCAGGTGATGTGACAAGTGCAGAAACATTAGTAGGATTGGATTGCTTACACCCTGCCACTCACGTGGCCTCGCCTGTAAAGAATGCGATATGTGCTATAATTTATTCTTGTACGAGATCGGCCCTGCGCAATAACTTATTTGTACAAGTTTAGACAAGATCGGCATGTAACACGATCTTGTTTGCATCTTGCGCCGTGGAAGTGCTACTTTATGGCAGCGGCGTTTATTTAACGGGTGGAAATGCTGTTTTATGCTGTGTTCAGTACCTGGTTGTTTTCTAGTCTACACATTAGCCTCTGTCACGTAGCCCTGTAGCTAACGTCATAACACGCGTGTGGCTGCCTCGCCGCTTTTTGAGTGGTCGCATTACGTGCAGTGTACCCAGGCTCCATCATCGTTTTTGGTTGCTGCTGCGTGCGCCCGGAGCACAGAATAGATGAGTTCACAGAGACGAAATGATGGGGCGATTCCTTTGACGGGAGCTTTCTCATTCTGTGATTGGCTGTGGGAACGGGGAGTAGGTGAAACAAGGGCTAATTGACGAACGGCGTCCCAACATTTTGTCACCATTTAAGGTGGCGTGTGCGGCTGGAGTTCGCGGTACATGGGGCTGTTTCACCTTTTGTGTTGTGGCGTACTCTGTGACCAGAGTGCACAGCAGTGAGTACGCACCAGCACACCTTGCAAGAGCCGCCAGTGGCCAGGAGCGAGACGTGGGAAGTGAGCGGCGATGACCAGTCGAGGCGTTGCTGCCAACGCGCCTGTCTTCGTCGCACGTCCCCGCACAGTTGTTTCCGCTGCACCGCCCGCCCACTGCCGTGGATTGGCTGCACGCTCACTCCGGCCCGGCAGATTTGCATCACCGCCGAGCACCGAGGATCCATCTCACTACTTATAGTCGCCTACTCTAGATTTCACACACGAACTCATAACTTTGCTGGGATAAGTTTGAACTGCTCAACTTGTGTATTTTGGTGTATTTTGTATTTAGCATCTAGAGCTACATATCTTCCAACGCGTTTCCACGNAGTGAGCGGCGATGACCAGTCGAGGCGTTGCCGCCAACGCGCCTGTCTTCGTCGCACGCCCCCGCACAGTTGTTTCCGCTGCACCGCCCGCTTTCTCTGCCGTCGATTGGCTGCACGCTCACTCCGGCCCGGCAGATTTGCATCACCGCCGAGCACCGAGGATCCATCTCACTACTTATAGTCGCCTACTCTAGATTTCACACACCAACTCATAACTTTGTCGAGATAAGTTTGCACTGCTCAACTTGTGTATTTTGGTGTATTTTGTATTTAGCATCTAGAGCTACATATCTTCCAACGCGTTTCCACGTCGGCTAAATAAACATTCACACCAATCAACGAGGGTCGGACACAGATTTATGTATTGGTGACCTTGTATGTACGTGATAAACTCGAAGGAGATCGTATAAATATTTGTCCGACCCTCATTGATTTGTGTGAATGTCTAACTAGTCGACGTGGATACGCGTTGGAAGAAATGTAGCTCTAGATACTAAATACGCTAAATACACAGTATAGGTCTTCCGCCACCGCCAAGTCATGTTGCTTCTGTGAACTCGTCTACTCTTGTTTTATGACGCAAATAAGTAATGTCCCGTGCTCTAGGGCAATGACCTCCGTCCAGAGACATGCAACAGCTGTGTCACCGTCACGTGACTGGTCGCGACTGTGTGTTATTGTGCGCAGGTTGTTCACCTTCCTGAAGGCAGGGTTCTGAGCTGCTCGTTTGTCGCCCACCTGCAACTAGTTTTGCCGCTCGAAGTGACACCGGCCCACGTTTTAAATAACTCGATCCCTTTTGTGCGCCGGGTACTGAGCTGGCGTGCATGTCTCATAGTTTCATGACGGTTGAATTATGTGGGGAAAGCCGGAGCGAGGGCGTAGGATGCATACGCGCACATACATCCGTGACCCTGGAACAGCATTAGAGTATATTATAATTCCAGTAATGACCAATAGCCTTGGGACTGTAGCAAGTAGAGGTATCTGTGTTATGTTATGCGTTACGCGGGACTCGAGTCCAGAACGTCTTGATCTGTAAACTGGTGTTCCAGAGAGCTGCACAGTAAAATAAAAGTGTGTACTTTTATAAAGAATAGCTTGCATACTAGTTGCCAGAAAATTTGTCAAGGTAACGCAAAGGAAATGTTGAAAATTTTAAGTTTGGTTGAAATTTTATTTAAAAGTTTTTAAAGACACACGGAGAGATATAATAACTATCACTGTACAGATTATTAATCAATAAGTGTTCATGCACGATGGTTTTTCAGATTTATTTTATGATTAGTGGAAATGTCAATTTTCTTTAAAAACTCATATCTTAAAGCAAACGCAGTTCTTTTCAGAGACATTCGTATTGATCCCAGAAATGGTGACTAACATGATAATGTAAGTCTTTTTAGTGAATTTTTGCAAAAACACAAACGTGTCATTGTCGAAACGAGTGCTACACTCGTAAGTGGACAAGTGCTGTAGATTTACAAACCCTGATCTTGTGAATCCGCAGATGCCTGCCGTTTTTCAAGAATGCATCAGCCCGATGTAGAAACATTGTTTACTTCGTACTCTCGTGGAGGTCGGCTCCTTCAACCGGCGAGAAGTGTGCAGCTCAAAGCACTGTTGTCGCTCTTGCAAGTTTCACGTGTACGTGCGTTGTTCAGCTAGCATTTCATCGGATGAATGGGTCTGGAAGTGCAGCTTTTATGGTAACGGCTCGACCTCGATCGCGAAACACGATGCAGCAGCGCAGTTGAAGAGCTAGGTGAGTGGTCGCGTGAAGGGCAGGCAGACATTGCACAAAACTGACTGGTTATATGTTCTCCCATTTTGTGCGTAGGCGTGAAGTATCTGCCGAGCAGGAGTGGTCTAGGGGCACAGAGTAGATAAATACATAGATATGAAATAGCGTTGCTATTCCTTTGTCGTAAGCATACCCATTTTCTGATTGGCTGCGCAAGGCTCCGGGAGCGGGCTTGATGTCTGATTGGCTACTGCGTACTACGGAAGGTTCCCTATTGGCTGGCGAATAGGNTCTGCCGAGCAGGAGTGGTCTAGGGGCACAGAGTAGATAAATACATAGATATGAAATAGCGTTGCTATTCCTTTGTTGTAAGCATACCCATTTTCTGATTGGCTGCGCGAGGCTCCGGGAGCGGGCTTGATGTCTGATTGGCTACTGCGTACTACGGAAGGTTCCCTATTGGCTGGCGAATAGGNGAGGCTCCGGGAGCGGGCTTGATGTCTGATTGGCTACTGCGTACTACGGAAGGTTCCCTATTGGCTGGCGAATAGGTTACCAGACACTGATCGGCGACGTGCGTTCGAAATTTGTCTGGCCAGTGACGTAATTTTGGCGCCGTATATGGCTGAAGTTCGGGGTGTATATGGTTGTTTCATCTATTCTATTCGTTGAGTTGAGAGAGATTTGGTTGATTCTTAACAGCGAGGTCTTGAGAGCCGATGAGGGTGAAATGAGATGAGAATAGATGCGAAAATGAGGGATTTGAACCCGGTTCGCCTTGGTGGAAGGCGAGCATTCTAACCGCTCAGCCACCGCAGCCCCCTCTTCTATTCATCTATTCATAAGTACTACGTGGTATGAGCGTGTAAGTGGCTGTTGACAGTGGCGGTGGAGGCGAAGCGAGCGGGTAGTGCGCACGACAGTCGAGGGTGGCAGTGGGCGGGGCTAGGCCGGCTGCAGGTCCCGGGGTTCCACGGTCGATACCCTCCACCATGCTTCATTTGCATTAAGGCGACCCCTGCCTGCCGACACGCGTGCCCAGCTCTGTCCCCTCAACATACAGCCGATGCCTCCTTCCTTCCTCTAGCATTTCGGAAACGTCACACTCGAAACCTCAGCATTAACACTTTGCCACTGCGTGCTGCCGGCATAATATTTAGAGCTAGTGATTTTTCGCGAAAAAATATGAGTACACGGTAGACTTCAACACTATAAGCACCCAACAGCAGTTTGCCTATTGCCATTAGTTGCTGTCTGCTTGAGAAGGCGTTTTCATATTTGACCGGGCCACTCAGAATTCTGCAGCATCGGCATGGCTCCTCCGTGATTCGTGTGCAGACAGTTAACACGTGTCAAAAAGTAATTCATCTAAATTATACAGCTAAACTACTCTACAGTGTTTGTAAATATAACTTGCCTTGAAATTTTTTCGCGAAATATAAAGTAATATTACGTCGCTTGAATTTAACTGAATTGTGTGAAATTTGCTCTTCTAACAACACGACACCCGCATTCTTTAAAGACACGGGTGATGAAATATTTCTTTTCCAGCAGTATTCATATGTTTCTCTGCATCATAATATCACATCATCGATACATAAAGTGAATGTTACCCCAGGATGGATTGTAGATTATTCTACATAGGAAAGAATATTTGAATGGTACACTTTCAACTCGGCATTATATTGGCAGAGAGCCGGCCGGTAATGAAAGTTGTACAGTATAGTAGGCGTGTCTGGTGTTGTGAGAGCCAATAGGATGGTTGTAAATGGGAATACACAGACCAACAGAACTTGTGGGGTCATGCAGTCGTGAGTATAGGTGACTCACTTCTAACTTTTCTTAATTTTCAGTTAATCTGTACTGCGCTCAAAGTTTGAAAGCAAGTGTGCTNATAGGTGACTCACTTCTAACTTTTCTTAATTTTCAGTTAATCTGTACTGCGCTCAAAGTTTGAAAGCAAGTGTGCTCTGTGGTTCCTGAAGACTGACATGAAATATGGCCATAAAATGGAACAATCGCGGAATAAAATGACGGGGAAAATAANGTGTGGTTCCTGAAGACTGACATGAAATATGGCCATAAAATGGAACAACCGCGGAATAAAATGACGGGGAAAATAAAACTGTGGAAATGCGGGCTGACCGCCGCGAATCGATCTCGGTTCACCATTGTGAGCCAGTAAACTAACCCCTCGGACACCGGAGTCTCTGTCTTATCAGTGAAACTTGTGTAAATGACGCTTTTTAAATTCACTGACAGCTCTTTGATTATGTATTACAGTGGACTAATTTCGCTGACAGGCCGGTAGCGCTTGCGTGAACGAGTCAGAGTAGAGGGAGGTATTTTTGATAATAAGTTCAGATATGTTTGTGCTCAACGCGTACTCTTGATGGCATCTTACTTCTTCGATCATTGTTAGAATACCTATTTTCTGGTATTTCGACAACAAACATACAGTATCTCACAATTAAATTTTCGTAAAACTGTTTTTAAATGTCTCCTGCGAATGCGTCATGGTGTAAAAAATTGTTGCGGGTTCCAATCCCGAACGAAGTTCTATATAGTTAATTAAAGGACTTCGGGTCATCAACCAGCAGCTTTTATTTTCATAAAGTGAGATATATAGGCAACCCAAAATTATCGTGTGTTTTAGTTTCGAATGCCCTAACTTTGGTCCGTTTAGTTTAATTTAAACAGACACTGTTGTAGTTTTTACGAAATTATTTTGTGAGTAAATTTCAGTACACTCGCATACTCGTCTTTTATGATTGAATGGTTTTGGTTTTTATTGGATGCATCCTACTGTACACAAAGTACGGTGGTTCAGTAGTGAGGTAAACTAATTGTGAGTGACCCAGACAAATAAGGAAAAAGTTATCTCTGCCCCCTNGTACGGTGGTTCAGTAGTGAGGTAAACTAATTGTGAGTGACCCAGACAAATAAGGAAAAAGTTATCTCTGCCCCCTGCATTCCAACAGGAAAAAATTCTGTGACAGACAGAAAATTTCTCGTGTAACGAGGATACAGATTTACCTTGGTCTCAGTTTTTCCCGAGGAAATTCGTTTTCCGAGAAACCATCAAAATACACGGGACACGCGCACGGTAAACACTCTAACCTGAAACTGAATGGCGTTTTCTTGTAGAAACACAGATTTCCGTAGACTGACTGGATCATATTTGGAAATCTACAATATGTGTATATAACTGAACCTCTATGTTGTATTATGAATGTGGCAAACATTTGNGGATCATATTTGGAAATCTACAATATGTGTATATAACTGAACCTCTATGTTGTATTATGAATGTGGCAAACATTTGACAGCGTCATGACGGTTATAGTTTCTGGTAATTCCACCCCGACCGACAGTTGCTAAAAATCTGTTAGCTATACCCGACGAGAAAAGGATCCCCCCTTTTTTTTCCTAAATATAAAATTTTGATGAAAGTTGCTAGATATTGGTTAAGAAATGCCTCTAAACAGGACGCCGAAGTTGATTATAGTTGATAAATATACGCAATTTTTATCAAACTCACAGTATTTCACATTTGAAATTTGCAACGTTTTTCTTGTATAACCTCATTGGTTTTCTGGTAGATTAATTTCCAAGCGTTTGTTTGTGAATGTGCAGCTAACTCTTTGCAGTGGCGTTGCCAGAAATATATCAACGTGGGGGTTACTCTGTCTGCATGGAAGGAAGGGAGGTTGCACCAACGTTAGTAGTGCTGACGCACGTATTAATGAGGACAAATACTAGGAGAAAAATTACTTCACAGTAAAGAAACATGTGCCACAATTTAAGGAAATTATATATTTTTATCGCAATGAAAGGCATAATAACTTTAACACTAGATGATTAAAGCCTTGTGGACAAAGAGAGGCAGTGGGCACTGTCGACGGCAAGACAAGACTCGAGCCGCACCCAAGGAGCGGCGACCGGGAATTTAATTATTCCTCGCGCGAGTGTTGATTAAGGCGAGGCAGTGCGCTGAGCAGAGCTGTCCATAAAGCCGGGCCGGGGCGGGCGCTGTCCGGCCACGTGTAACGACTCCATAACGCCGACTAATAAAGCCCTCGCTGGCTGTTTGCTGCCAGCCCGTTATTGACCTGAACTTTGCTCGGCCGTAACTTACGGCCGTAAACTCCGGCAGACGGCTGCGTAAACCTGCCGACCCTCACGACGACAGAAATGCGGCAGTTTTCTTGGCGTGGCCGTCGCCTCCTCGCCGGACATGCTGCAACGGCGTCCACATGTCTTGGCTAGTTCCTTTCATAGCCTAAAGATGAGGTAGATCGTTTATTCGTCTTCTGCCATGGACTCAACATTGACCTACTCTGAAGGAACACCGCTGTCAAAGTCACATGGTCAACAGTGACGAAAGTGTTTGTTTATATATTAATTTTCAAAACACAAGCACTTTTGTACTAATATAATACTTTCAATTTAACCTAACTGCAAACATCTCAAAGCACTTGTTTACTAAACAGTGTTCTAACGTCAAATACCATTCCACGCCGTTTATGCAAGTCGTATTGGCAGAAAAGCAGTTCAATGTTGGGACACGGAGACTGGTTGTGCGCAATCAGCGAGATCGGTCTACCTCATCTTTAATCTATGGTTCCTATCGCAGTGCGTTGTCTGCACCGAGACAAGGCTGGAAATGCAAGCCATTTTCCTGTAATTGCATATGACGTATTCAGTCTAACCTTTTTTGCAAATTACACTGTAAACCCCAGTCACATACAGCAGCAAGTGACTGACTTGTCAGTCAAAACCAATCAGTCGAATAAACTGGTAATCTGCAATGTAAGTATAGAAAGTGAACACAAGTCACCACTGTCGGTGAAATTCAGCCATAGTAATAACCATAGTTGTTTGCCGCTGATTTTGATTGAATTAATTTCAGCTGAATCATCTGATTTGGAAACATTTTTGCAGTACAGATCAAATATGACCAAACAAATGAACAACGACGGATCGTTTACGCGTTTATTTCACCTTTACTAATACATATTCCTTATGCAGATATTGTGTTTTTTTTTTTTTTTTTACATTTATGTGACAACAGCTAATTTTTTAACTCTTTATTTATTTATTTATTTTGTGTTGGGCTTTTATGCCGTATTCTGTGTTTTATGCGGCGTGCGTTTCTCTGCAACGGCGTACTTCGAAATAATATTTTATTGTATGAGTAATTTGATCCGTGCTCGGCAAATGTGTGTGCACGTGACCCGCGAACACAAAGTCGTCGCCCTCTGAGAAACTGAAACTGGTCGCGTTCCTCCTCCCTCGAGCTCTTGTTAAGTTGTCACAGATGAGGACAGATGGGATCCGCTTAGAGCCGCCTTTCTTCCCGTAATGGAGTGGTGTGGAGGGGGTGTTGATAATCCGCGTGTTGCACGTACCAACTGTCGTCTGTTAACTTCCCCTCTCCTGTCGCGTTTCCACCCCGACTACCAGCGCCACCTGTAGTGTAGTTTGTCTCCCATCACGTCGTGGGCTTACTATTGCAAAATCGACACTGACTCAAAAAATTATGACGTACACTGAAGGCTCCCGCCTACACGGCGCTTGAACTGCGTTGCAGAGTGTTTGAAATACACGTTTTCTCACGAAACTAATAAACGTGCGTCCAATGTGCTGTTCTACAAAAGGAACACTCACTTCAGACAAGGGCTGTTGAGTACATTCAAAATGTCATACACGTTAGAAACACTATTTCAGAGCACTCCAAACCCGCTAAAAATGGCGCTTTCAAACCCGTATATCTCAAAATATACGCATCAGAAACTAAAATTACATTGTTAGAAAAATAGTCCGTAAAATTACGGAAAATACCGGTTACAAATTATCGAGACATCTGCGTTAAATTACGGTATCTTGGTTTTTTTTTTTTTTCAATGACGTTCTCTAAGTAAATTTTACATACATCTTAGTGAATTCACGGAACGTGTCCACAAACCTGCCAGTTTTTTAAAAAATATGCTCTTTATAAAAGGTCTAACAAAAAAAGTTTTACTTTCGTAATGTGGGTAATTCACTGTGTATAAAAATGACTATAAAAATGTTCGGTGGCGAGATCTGAACTCGGAAACATTTTTGGCAGTACTATACATTATCCACTCACCTACCACGCTTTATAAAAAATTACGTTGTAAACATGGAATTAATATGGAATGATGCATGTACCTCTTAGTTTCTATTCATGTTAGTGTGCGTGCGATTTTTTTTATTTCAGATTTACAAACAGGGGTAAGAAAAAGAGTTTTATTTTTGTAATGCGTTCCACTGTGTATAATAAATAAATTAAAAGAAGTGTATAATTAGTGCTGCAGTAGGATTTGAACACGAATCGAAAAATTAACAACCAGTTACTCGAAAGACTCATCTACCACACATTTGCACGAAGTAATTTGTAAATATGGATTTGACAGGAAAGCGACGAATGCGCCTGTTTTAGTTTCAAGTCGTATTAGAGCGCTTGCTATATTTGCGGTTTATAAAACGAGGTTACGAAAAAATTGTTTAATTTCGTTATGTGCTTGTTTTACTGTGGGTATAGAAGGTTTTGACTGGTTCGCCACTCACCTACTACTATTTTACAAGAAGTAGTATTGTGAAGATGGGATTTTATACGCTTCAGGTATCATCTGCATTGTTTGCGTCTCAAAATAGAAGCCATATTAATACGAAGAGCTTCCGTATTTTATATTTACGGAGCTTATTTCCGTTATTCGTCATTACGAATTGCCTTTCCGTATATTAACTGTACATCTCCGTAAATGTTTCTGCAAATCTACAGAAATGTCTAACAGTGTACTCGAAGGCCCTGCACAGATCCTTCCTACAGACTTTCCACCAATAAAATAATATGGTCACCGCTGAAAGTCCCATAGGTACACGTAGTGCGACAAGAAGACTGACGCCAGTTCAGAGCCTTGCGCTTAGCGGCGATGGCGCATTTGATGCGCGTGGCAGTGTCGCCCTTATCGCTCCCGCGCTTCTCGGCCTCAAACGCAAAAAAAAAAAACCTTCAAGTAAGCGGGAGCCTTAAGGACACCTGATTTTTGCGATAAGAGCTCCGCGCAAGCTAGATTACAAGATCCTACGTACCCACTTTGAAGTTTTACTGTGGTTATTAGTCGTGTGTTTTGGGAGAAGACTTCGTAGTTTTTTTAGTCGGCCGATCACAGTTAGGTTACTCATGTACGAAACGTCTGTGATTCGCTGCCAGGTACCTAAGACGTGTAGCATTTAAAGCCACCCAAACGGGTACTAAGTGAATCTGAGCTTCAGTGTTTTGAAATACAACTAAACAAAAATCTTTTGCGAAAATCGGATGTCCCTACTTCTACTTAATACTCAATCTCATCCGCCATATTGAATTTTCTATTTTTGTGCCATAATTTTTTCTTATTGAAATAACTTATTATTTATTAATATAGCACGTTTATATGTTACAAATGCCCCCAAATGTAGTCGCCAAACTTTATGTAGGCCTATGTGTTAACTGATATTTTTCAAACGACAAATGCTGCACTAATTACGTCGTAAGTACTTGAC
This sequence comes from Clitarchus hookeri, assembly GCA_002778355.1. Taxonomy (NCBI): domain Eukaryota; kingdom Metazoa; phylum Arthropoda; class Insecta; order Phasmatodea; family Phasmatidae; genus Clitarchus; species Clitarchus hookeri. The sequence continues at coordinate 748,439 of NQII01000492.1, read as the reverse complement.
AAAAGTGTATTATTTGTGTTTGTTCTACAGTGTAATGCATATTGCCAGATATGTTTAGTTTCAAAATAATCGTCCCTAAGCAAGTAAAATAAGCAGGAAACCAGTCGTTCAACCTGGCGTATGAAGCCGAGCCGTAAGAAATTAATACTTCATTCATTTCACAACAGAACTAGCGAGTCGTTTTCACGTAATAAAAGTATCCATTTTTTTTGTCGCGAAATTAGAATTTACAAGAAGGCAAACATTTCAAAATATTTAAACCGCGTGTGAGCACGACTATGATCTGTTTTTTGCGAATTTGATGAAGAATAATTTTTCTAGTTAAGGCCTATTAGGATTAATTATTGACTGTTTGTAAAGGGGGCTGGATAATTACAAGTGTTCGTTAGCTGGAATTAATAAATCATCTGAATTGTGAGTTCTATGTTCGAAATCCTCAATTTCCGGAAAGCGTTAATTCGCAATTTTTAAGTTGCGAACTCACCCTAACGTCCACACGTCGACTGTCTTTCGCCTTTTGAATTTCTCGTTTCTTTTTTACATGGAAGTAGGCTTTTTTTTCTGTTCTGTTGGCCGTCCTCTCGTGGCGTTTTCTCCGGGCGCTGTTTTATTTTCCTATCTCTCATTTACCCTCGCCTCCCGACTTGTTTGTAATTCCGTTCTCGCGCGGCCCGCCACGCCGGTCGTATTTCACACGTGCGCGGGCGGCCACCCTCGTTGCGCCTTCCGCCCTTAAGCGCTCTCGCTACAGGGCAACATTTCTTCCCCCGACCGACTCCCTATTTTTCTCTTCTCAAACTTCTCTTCCGCCCTGGTCACCATTACCTATTCAGCCGTGCAGAATGCAACCGACAATTCTTCCGCTTGTTATAAATCCATTCTCCCTTATTTACGCGTTTTTTCTTAAATAAGGGGTTGTCAGGAAAGTGGTGAGGGTGAGTGTTGACTACGCCGTCCTTCGAGGCGTAGTAGGTTTACTGCACTCGAACCATGGACCGCGCATTCACTGGAGTAGAAATGGAAACTTTTTTCCATCACGGTTCCATCGGTTTCCTTTCCTTAATCTACGCGCATCACAAGATTATATTTGTAATAGTAAAAATAAATTAGGTCACGTTTCACACAAATTGCAGAAAAATATGGGATGGTAATATTGTATTTCAACAGACAGGTACTGTGGGCTTCGTGTTTATTATAAGCATTGAAATGCATTATTAACTTTTCGTGTTTCATATATATGAGATAAGTAATATTCCATTCGTTTCACAAAAAATTGGCAAGTAGTTTTCAAAGAAGTATTTGCAAAACTTTAAAAACGTTAATACTGTGTAGACGTTGTAACTATTTTGTAACATCGGAGGGGCATAGAGCAGAGTGCACATGTCAGCTACGCAGTAATCAATTTGCGTGTCCTGACGCTGAACGGCTGTTTATCCTTAGAAACCATGGCTTGTAATAAGGTTAGCACTGTCGTTACATAATTTCGTGCTTCGAAGTGTTACCACAGTTATTATGACCGAGGTTTTTCAGAAGCAAGAATGTAATATAGATATACACAGTCGTTTTTTATTATAAAAACAAACATTTGTTGAAAAACTGAATGTAAATAAACTCCACGTATCTGTTTTTTATCACGTTATTTTGACATTGACAAATAGTGAGCCAGTGTTACGGAAATACGCATAAGGCTAAATGAGTTTATCTCATTTTTAGTCTGTGCTTTACACGCACGTTTCAGTGATATTATTACTTTGGCATGGACCTCAAGAAAAGTACGATCTCTTGGCAACTGTTCTGTGACAGGATAAGTCAAGCGCACAAAGCTGTATAAACCAACCATTTGTTACAAAAATACTGAATATTCTACTGTCGACTTTGGCTTTCACCATCGTTAAAAAAATGCATAATATACATATATATATTTAAGTGACAGTTTGTTATTCGTGGCGCACAGTTAATGTTTTTTATAAAGTTAAAATGGCTTTAAAAACGCGTTTTTTAAAGGATTGTGTTTGTTTTTGGCAGATAAATTTTTAAGATGTTTTGATACTTGCCTGAACTATATAATGCCATACAATGATATTCGCCGCTTTAATTTCAATGGGAGGCGTGCTGTTGTGTGTGATTTTGTATTAATCACAACAAATTATTTTCAAGGTATGAACTTGCCTTACATTAATTTGCAAAATGTATTTTGCAAATTTATATTTTTTTATATATATATAGCCTAATAAATTTATTTTAATTTTAAACAATTTTACATTTTAGCAGTTGTAAGTTTATAATCTGATGTTGCGGTGATTCCAATTATAAATGCAAGCGTGTCAGCATGTACTTGACAAAGAATACCTGTCCATGTTTGATGATTACTATGAATTTAGGTGCTTTTTCGTATGTTTCTCGTTCTGTTTTTAACATTTCCTGAAATATGTATTGCAATCGCACATTCTCATTCCATTGGAACCCATATTAATTCATTTGATGAAGAAGCTTTCATTTTTCGAATTCATATCTCACGTGTTGTAGGCATGGATAAATGCAGGTAGCAAAAGCACCTCCCTACCTCCTCCCAAGCATTCATTACCATTAATTACTCTGTAAACATTTACTTCCATTGTCATGGTTGCCAAACAGTACAGGTCGTTCAGAAAGGTGGTTTCTAGAACCGGGAAGTCATCGCTCAAAATTACGTTCACTATCGTAAGACACTGTATGTAAGTTGCTTGTCAAACAGCGCTACGTGTGATTGGTCGCTCTGCGACTGAATTTTAATACTGTGTCGGTAGTTCTTCGGGACACACTGAACAATAATATCGGTTAATCACAAACGTAAAACGAGCATGCAAAAATGTGTTTTAGTTTGACGCAATAAAATAACGCGCATTTTGCGTATCCTTGAGCAATATTAGGCATAATTGGTGAAATTTATGTTACTTAGTGTACGCGATAACATAAATAATAACCAAATAAAGTTTATGTTAAATGAACCCTTATTTAATTTACTTCAAACCTGAAATAGTGAAAATAGAAGCTGATCAATGAAGCAAGAGAAAAGTGTTTCACTGGAAATCATTGGCGGCCTGCCAATTATTTCGGTGGCAGAATTCATATGATTTAACGGTGATCTACTGTATTGCCATGCCTGGTTTTCTGTTAGCTGAACTCTCTACCATTCGAAAAATGTTCATACACCTAACGGCACATATTTTAATGGAAACGCTGACTGGTGTGCCCCGAGTAAAGTTGGTAGCGGTAGGAAAAGTAGTTCTGTGACTTAATGTCATATTTAAAATGTGACTTTTAAATTTGTAGGCACTGAATCTATTTAATGTAATTAATTTTATGCATACATCAACAAGAATTTGCGTATTAGTAAACATACACTGTAAAAATTTTTGGGTAATTTTACACAAATGTATGTGGCAGCAGAATCTCCTCTAAAGTCGGTGTATTTTTACGCCTACACATTTTTTTTTACCCTGCGCTAAAGTAAATTTATCCTAAATATTATTAAAATAACATGTATTATGTACTTCGTATTTTACACAGAATGGTGTAAAATTGCTAGTGCTATGTAGCAGAAAATAAACTATAACATTAGTATACTTTTTACCTTGACCACCGTGTTTATTTTTTTTTACTAATATAAAAAAATACAGATGCATTGTAATTGTAAATACGCAATGTCTGTACATTTTTCACTGCTTCACGAAGTATTTTTCCCACCCGTATCAGCTCTGTTACATCTGTTTCACGTGTATGTGCTTACTATGTATAAGTAGTTTTATAATTTTCACATGATTCTACTACGTTCTGTAAATTGATTGTTACAAACAAAGTAATAGATATTATCTTTAAAAAATGCATAACACTGATAGACCAATATTCAGAGAGAGGGCGAGATACGGCACCAGAAGGCGTCCATAACTAGACCCAACCCATTCTCTGTTTAGCATTATTATAATAATAATAATTGTATGCAAACAGCGAGCATATCCCATCAGCGGGAGTATAGTTTCTGCTTAAACATACAAATTAAGTTCAAAGTAGTTCTACTACTGACCGCTAGATGGCTTTGTGTGCTAGTACTTTTTTTTTTTTGCAAATTGCATATAAAACTTGTGGAATCACCGAAAATATGTATTTCTTGAAGTAAGGGTATTTCTGCACATTTTTCAAATTGTATAATTTCAAGCAAGTCCTGTGTTATTGTTAACACAGCAGTATGTCTTAAATAGTCTTGTAGTTCTCATTGAATTCCTGGGAGCGTTAATGTAAAATTCCAAATATTGTATTGGTATTTACAAACTGTATATAAAAATGTAAAATTACCGGAAATTTGTACGCTTAACTCTACACTCATATATGCTCTAGAATTTGTTGTGTAAATTTACACATGCGATGTGATTTAACACCAATATTATGTTTATAAAGCTATATATTAATGTGTTTTTACCAAATACTTATAGTAATCTCTCGATTCCTAAGAATATTTATGTAAAATTACACCTACTGTAATTATATTTACAAATTAAATATTTAAAAAATCTAATTACCAAAAAAATTTATTTGCAAATTTATTGTTATTTTACAGTTGCTAACAGTTACACAGTCACAGTTTGTCGGTGCATGAATAATGATCGGACCCATGACAATTTTTATTTTACGTATGGCGAAAGAATATAACGTTGACATAGCAGGTGATTATAACGAAGACTTTCGAAAGTGCTCAGTTAACCACAAAGAATGTATTTTCCAAACCACTTGCCCCCACTTCATTCAACTGATTCCCCAATTGGCAGCCACAATTTTATAACAGACATTCATGGACTTATAATTTACTGACTGATTTCATTTACCTATTCATGTTTATAATACACAGTCACGTGCAAGACTATGGCGTCCTTTCAGGAATTCAGCTTGTGTAGTTAGTCAGCAGTAAAAAGTTATGAATAGTATGTGTGTCTATTTATATCATTTTGTTTGATTGACGAATACGAATTTAAGATTATTTTATAGATCTTGTCCATCCCAAAGCTGATAGGGGCAAGTTTGCAAATTCGTTTGATAAACAGTTCTGCTGTCTGTCTGATCAACCAAATTCTCTTCGAAACGACCAGTTTAAAACGCATCATGCCAGTAAGTTCAAACAACAGTAATTTTATCAGAGAACATGGCTTGAGAAAAAATGGCGTTATAGTTATGAGATTGATTTTGCTACGGCCTGCCATTAGAATATACTGTGCTCAGAAATTAAATTATCTGAGAAGATGTAGTATCGGTGGGTGAACGTGGAACACATGATTTTTGTGAAAAAGACCTCAAGCCTTTTATTAAAAATACTGAAGCTCAAATGCACTTTCGTGATTGAATTATTCTAATTGTTACGCGTCTTGGGTGTCTGCCTACGAGTCACAGACGTTTAGAATGGGAGTAACCTAATTCTGATTGGCCTAGTAGTAAGAAACTGCATTCTCTCAAAGACACGCGGTGTCCAAAGCAGAGCTGCAGTTGTGCACGTACGATGTTTCATATATTTGCATATATATTTTCGCAAAAACCATGCGTTAAGAAATGTTTGATTTTTTTTTTTATGTTTCTGATAAATATTATGCAGGATCTGCGTCGCTACGCCGTTTTCCTGGAAACCAGTCGGTTGGACCTCTTTTTTGTAGACCGCTACGTGAAGCAAACAAAGAAGGAAAAACACGATTTGTAGGTTCGTTCTTTCTTGCATAACTACAGGGGATAGACAAAATAATATGAACACCTGATATATACACAATATTTATTAATTAATAAGGTGTTGGGCCACCATTTTCTTTTAGAACAGCTGCAATTCTTCGCGGAATAGATTCGTAGAGTGTCTGAATAGTTTCTAACGGAATGTTGTCCCATTCTTGTACCAAAACATCCACCAATTGCTTCAATGATGTTGGAGATGGAAATCTGCTCCTCACTCTCTGCTCTAAAACTCCTCAAACCAAGACTGAACCTTTTTGGCTGTGTGTATGGGCACATTATCATTTTGGAATATGGTAGTGTTTGGCAGCAATATGCTATTCATAGTAAGAACTTTATCATTGAGGATGTCGAGATATTCATTCGCAGTAATCCGGCCAGTGATGTGAATAAGAGGATCAGCTAAATACCATGATATAGCCGCCCAAATCATAACGGAACCTCCCCCATGCTTGACTGTAGGAAGCAGGTAGTCCGGATCGTAGGCTTTTTTTGGAGGTCTCCATACATAAACCCAGCCGTTTGTAGGAAACAATGTAAACTATGATTCATCGGACCATACCACATTCTTCCAATCATCAAGTGTCCAGGTTTTATGATCGTGGCACTACTTATTTCGCAGCTTAGCGTTGGCTTCCGTTATAAAGGATTTCGCAATTGCAGCCCTCCCATGTATGTTAGCTTTGTGGAGCTCCCGCCGTACTGTTTTCTTCGAAACAGTATTACTCAGGTGAGTGTTCAGTTCTGCTATCACATTTGCCGCGGTAGTTTAATGTTGTCTGGCCACAATTCTTTTTAATGTTCGTCGGTCTCTGTCAGTTAACTTTGGGTTTCGCCCACTATTCCTCTTCGCCGATGATGTTTTACCATATTTTGTGTATGCTGTCAATTACCGTGGATACTGTCACTCGTGAAACGTTAAACAATTCAGCTGTTTTCGTCGCAGACGCTCCCGCTAACCGAGCACCAACGATTTGCCCTCTTTCGAAGTCTGAGAGATCACACATTCCACCGATCGCTTGTTTTAACCGTCGCGGAACAAAACGTATAATAAATACACTTTAATATAACCTACAAGACTTGGCACGTAAACTGTGCAATACATACGCATCACATTATTTCCACGGAAGCAGTGTTGCCAACATGCAACAAAATGTACTATATTGCATGGTGTTCATGTTATTTTGTCCATCCCCTGTACATGCCTGCGTCTCAGGACTGAGCCCCGCGTCATCTACAGGAAAAGGTATTTGTGCAAGGAAGCATGCATCGCGGTAGAGAGGGATTGGACAGCCATTGGAGCCACAACGAACTACTTTTCTAATTGTACCCATAGCAAAACCTATAACTAAGAAGGGAGAGGGAAATACTGGCGTAGAAACAATGTAATAAATGTGCTCGTGTTTCAAGTCATCAAGTGAACTTATGAAATTATGCGCCCGTACCAAATATAAGTTATTTATAGCGCATTCGTTGTGTTTTTTTGCGACTGTAATTGGATGTAGGGTTTTGGCGCTGACGGGTTAATGGAAAGACGCCTAAAAGTGGCGTCGCTGCAGCTAGAATGTGTATCGTGACGCACACACAGTGGCGGCGCGAGACGCTCTGTTACGATGGAGGACGTTCTGCTACTACCCCTCCCCCGTCCTACATACACCCCTCCCGCGTCCCCGTGTATTATTTAGACGTTGCCCCGGCTTCCGGAAATTACATTATATATTTAAATCTCTAGGAAAGTAATACAAGAGAGTTTGCCTGGGGAGAGTCGGGGAAAAAAGTACGGGAAAGGGCTGTAGTTGAAAAATAATTTAAATGGGAAAAGAGGTCTGGAGGGAGGATTTTGGAATGTGTGCACCCTCCTCCGACGTCCTCCCCTCCTTTTTCATTCCTATTAAATTTTTTTTGCACATTTATGCTATCCAAGATGAATTATTATAGCTCCGAATTAATTCAGATAGTCGGATAGCCGATTGCGAAAGGTCGGAAAGTTCAAAAATACACCTGCTGTTTTATTGATTCGGTCTTATATTGATTCTTCTAGCGGGACGGAAGTCTGCGTTAGTGTGTACCGTTTCACTTTTTACTTAAGGATCACATCGATACGTTCTCGCATCCACCGTCCTTTGTTGATTGCATATTTTCGAAACTTGCGTGTTTTGCGATTTTGACAAACAATTCCCCTGTCCGTATTTTTTCCCCAGTATTGTCAATGTTTGGTGTACTGCATAAATTCAACTAGCTTGTAGTGGTTATTTGCAAAAATGACGCCATCGTATGGAACTTTATGAAACACGAACTTTTTTTCTTTAGAACAATGGTCACGGTGATACCAGTTAAAGTATTGCACTAAATAGGAAACGTAGAAAATAATGAAATGCAGCCAAAGAAACGGAACAAAATTTCGTTTTAACGGTTTTGTTTTTGAAACAGTTTTAAAACTACTCTGTTGTTAGATTTTAAAGTTTACAATGGACATAAAAAACACGTGTTTATTAGTAGTAGTATAGGAAAGTTTCTTCGGGGCACAGAGTTCAGGGGTAGGAGGTAGGAGTTGTCCGCCATCTTATTAGTTGCGACCGGTGGCCATGTTGGTCACTGCAGTCCGCCATGTTGGTAGGCGTCACAACTACCGTCCACCGTCTTGTTAGGAGTCACAGCCATTTTGGATGTTCTTCCGCTTACATACCAAGAAATTAGTTTAATAAAAAAAATTCTAATAAAAATATTGTAATAAAAAAAATATCTCAATAAAAATTATAACAAATTAACACCCACCAGCACTCATCCCCTCACCATCCACACTCCTAAACCATTCCTAACTCCTTCAACAACCCAGTGATTCATAACTTTGTACCTCGACCTTTACCTTGCCCTTGATCCATGACCTTGACACATTACATTGACCCTTGAGTCATGACCTTGACCTTTACCCTTGAACTTGACCCCTGTGTCCTAAAAATTAAATATTGTAAAAAATGTAAAACAATTGCATCAGTGCGGTGTGACAATTTTAGTCCTGGTATGTGTTTATTTTATATGGTATATTGACTAGGTCCTGTCTGAGAAACGATTTATGTTTGGAGAAGGCTGTGTGAAATATTTCTGTCTGTGCATACGTGTTTTCGCGAGGTGCACGCTTTAAAAAAAATTGTGCAAGTGTACACAAATGTATGTGGCAATAGTGTCTCCATTTTAGTCGGTATATATTTACACTTCAATACTTTTTACTCTGCGTCCATGTAAATTTATCCTGAAAATTGAAAAACTTACACGTGCACTGTGTACTACTAATTTAAAAAGAATGATGTAAAATTGTTATTACCAGGTTGTAAAAAATTAAATATAAAATTCGTGTATTTTTTCTCAGCAAGTAAATTTACCCATACATTGCAATTGTAATTTCACCACAGTGAGTCTTTTTTCACTTACACAAAAGTAAAACACCATTAATTGTAACTGTAGATACACAGTTTCTGTACATTTTTCACTGTTTTAAAAGTAGTTTTACCGTCGATATCAGTAAGCATATCCCGTCATCAGCGGGAGTAAAGTTTCCTTATTAAATACACAAATTTAGTTCGAAGAAGTTATACCCCCTCCCGCTAGATCTCATGTTTTAAACAAATGCTTTTAGTTATATTTGTATTCCTAGGAACATTGGTGTAAAATTACAAACACTGTACTGGTTTTAGGAAATTACACATTCATATGTAAAATTACCTTAAATGTGTATGTGTAATACGCTTACAGATATTACAGAATGTTATGTGCAAGTTTACACATACATGATCATTGTAAAATTACATAATTTGATGGAATATGTACTACTATAATGACATTGAGTGTTTATACAACGATCACGTAGCATTAAAAATATACCATTTAAGATTTTAGTGCATGGGATGAGTGTGTATTTACACATATTTCAAAATGTGTAATTCTATACCAACATAATGTGTGTTAAGCCTAACATTCATGTAGTTTCACCAAAAACTTGTAGTACTCTCTGGATTCGTAAGAACGTTTGTGTAAAATTACACGCACTGTAATTGTGCTTACAAATTACACAGCAAAACTGCAAAAGTATCAAATATTTGAATGTGTAAATGTACAGTTATTTGGGTACATTGTGAAGAGTGTTTTTGTAATGTATGTTGTGGTTTGTTGCAGGTGAGTGGCGAGAGATCTCCGGTATCCCAGGGGAGCTGGGGGGCTGCGCGGCGGTCAAGGTAAGCTGACTGTCGGACGCCCAGCCACGCCGCGCCGTACCGGCCGGGGGTTGTCGAAAGCCCTCAATAAATCACGACCGGTAAGGGCAGATAAATCTCGTCGTGAGCAGCCAGGCGGGCAGGGGGAAGTGTTTTTAAAACGCCGTCGGCATGACTAATATTGTGTTTGGTCGTGATGCAGTGCGGGGATCCCGCCCAAACACGGAAACGCTCTCCAAACATGGCGTACTCTCCGCCCTGTACTCTGGCTTGCAACAGCTGGGTGATCAAAAGTACACGACGCACGATATATTTGTACACATTTACCTGTTTCGTCTTCTCACCTTTAAATACAAACCCTCGACTTCTCCTTCATCTCGCCGTAATAGCACAGGTTCGAAAGAAGTGACTTCTTTCTTATTCAAGCAGTGACGTGAAGCTTTGCAGAAATGACTGGTACATTTATGCGGTATTTTCACTGTAAATTAAGGATTTTAAATGTGTTAAATAAAACGATTTCAGAGAGATGTCTGTTGCAAACCACTGAATATTCTAGATACACTAATCGTTCTGTTCCAGTTTCCTTGTTTTCAATTTCCGATTGTTGTGTTAGACGTATTTAACTGCTGTTGTTTTGTTTGTCGAGTTCAGAGATTTTTGTTTATTAGAAACACAGCAGACGTGAAACATTGCGCGCGAAAGATTTAATGTGATTTATTAATGGAGTTTGTATATCTAGGCAGTAATGCATCCAGGATGAGATGCATTTTTTTTTTTTTTCACACATCTCTGTATATGCACATGCGTGCGTTCCCGTGCAGAATTTACTGCTTCTGCCATATTTTAGCCACGTCACAAGTAAGCCTTAATGGTGTTGTATGATTTGTCTTCATCAAGGGATGAGTGATAATAGACGAAAATTAATTAAATATAACCACGTATTTAGTAAGCCTCTCGTATAGAATGTGCTCATTTTGTCATTACCTAGTGTTTTTATTTTCAACCGAATGCTTAAAATCCGAAAATAAGTTTTATGCCACGGAGGTACACGGTTTTCTCTTTGTGATAATATTTTTGACAGCAATGTGTTTTTCCCTCTTTAATTTTAGTATGTTTGGTTTGACAACGCGTGGCTTAAAGGCGATAGACGACGTGAGGCCAATGTACGTAATTGCGAGTTTACCTGTAATTTTTTATGTCAGTGTGTTTTGAACAGTGCTCTGGTTGGCAAACGAACCATGCCACCAGTCACATACAAATATTAAACCATTGAAAAAACAAAGTTCTATTGGAATGCTGTCGAGAGGTTAAAATGATTATGAAAGAAATGCGAAAAATAATCAGCAGAGTTCAGTTGGATATAGTTTTTACTCATAAACGTGGATAGATAGTCTTTTATTTCTGGACAATAGAATCGTACCCCGGGAATATTCTTCGAGTTGAATATGTCAAACGAATCTTTGTTATAGAACCCTACTGTATTTGTAGCAAAAATAAAAATAAGTGCGACATAAGTTTCTTCCTTTTATTGCCGCGATCGTGTTACGCGGGTTTTATTTTGTATATATAAAAATCGCTCGTATGGATTTAATGAAGTGCCCCTCCCCCCTCCATTTTTTTTAATGTGTGTGACGTGCGCTGCAGTTGTCGCTTCGCAAGCGAACGGAACAGTTTAATAGAGCTTGATGTAGCGGGATAATTGTATTTCGCCGTCGGTTTGCTAATCAATTTTTCGCTAATGCCCGGCGCCACGACCCCGCCTATCGCAGTTGACACACAAAGCCTCTGCGAATTCCCTCGTAAATACCGCCCTAATGAAACGAGCAAGGTAGGAGAAACGCAAATTAAAACTTTATCCAATTACCGTTTGTATCCATTCCTGTAACATTTTACGGCAGTGGAAATAAAAAAAAAAGGATTTTTCTTCTGAACCTTGCTTTGTTGAGCAGCGGCCGGACCCAAATACCAACCACTTGTTGGAATCGTAATTGAACTTATTTTTAATAAGTTTTCGGCGATGTAAGCGAATTGTGTTTCCGTGGATGCTAAGACGTGTTTACAATGCGCAGATGTGTAATAAACGGACTCTGGGTAGACCTTTGTAAACGGAAATGCTGACGGACTGGGATGAATTTGATCTGTACTCTACCAACATAAGAAACACCAAGATCTCCAGCCTCCATGAGGCGGAGGGGGATTCTTTTGTTGCAAATTTCTGACGTAAGCTCCTTAACGTGCGTGCTTCATTTTTAATATTTCATAAATAGTACTGCCAAAGCCATGCTCGTGTGTTGATCAAAACAAAAGTGAAGCTAGCCACATCGAATTCACGTCCTTGTTTTCTTGTAAACCACAATGGCCATGCAAATTAATATCATCGAACGAAGTACTTGATTCATGTTGGTTACACGGATTCACTTATGTAGGCTGTTTATGGTTAACTAAGCAATTTTGAAATCAACCTTCGAAAAACGTCACCGGCCCTAGTTGCATGCATTTTAACATGCACACTGGGTGGCATGCGCCCAGTAAAGTTGGTAGCAACGGAGGGCTAGTTCCACGTCTTAACGTTGAATTAAAGCCTTTTAGGTAAATATTTGTGAACACTGAAATTATTATTATTATTTCGTATATTACTTAAGTGCAAAAATTAGGAAATTTGTGAAATATATACGTTTTTACTAATCCCCCAGATTCATTTTAACAACGCATAACTGAAGTGATGAGTCCCATGGCAATGTTAATTTTACATATGGTGGAAGAATGTACAACGTACATACAAATATATTTTAAGCAGGGTTTTCTAAAGTGCTCAGTTTACCGTGAATAGCCTTTACCTATAAGAGTTTGGCGTTCACCAACTCTTTGACGTTATTGAGCACGTGCAAGTATTCGCGTGCGTGGTACCTACCCTTGTCATTGTGGAACGGAATTGAGGCGCTACCTTACCGTTCATAGAGTTCACGGGTTTGAATTCCATGTAAGCCTGCTATGCGTTCGGTGCTGTTTATAGACTGTAGTTAAGCCTTTCCAGACCTGTTTCAATTTATGGTTCAGGTGTTGCAAACAACAAATTTTATTATGTGGGCTGTTTTTTAAACCGTTACAGCACTGTTTACGTTACCACAACCAGTAAGCTGTAATATTTGTATTTGGCTGTAGAAATAAGAACCGCTCATAACCAAGAACAGTAACACGGTTTACGAATTAGTCACCACAATAAAGATTATTGGACACAGAGCCTCGGATTGTACATTTAGCCAAAAATAACCTTCCTGTGCATAATAAACACACGTGTGTAGACTAGTTCTGAATGGGTTAGGTTAATACACTATGCAAGGCCTCCACCCAGTAGTCTCCTGGCGTAAGGTGGTGACGTCAAGAAACGTTAATTAAAACGAATTCGTCTTTATAATTATGCTGATTTTAAAACTAAATCAAACTACCTTAGAAGTGTACGTATTTGGGTTTCATACGTTCTCTGTGTCATGGTCTTTGAACGCTATGCTTCATACCCAGTGTTCATTCCTTATGGTATATTATAGCTAGCTGTGTTCCATGTTATCGCTTTTCTGAGTATGTAAATCCTTAGAATGTAGTGAAAGAAGGAAAAGGGACTTTAATGGCTGGGAAGGTTTGGAAGGAGTAGCAAGTGATTCTGATCAAGAAACAAAAGTATTTTTGAATTTTTATCTGTAAATTAATTTTTCTAAACATGGATGCCTGTTTCAAATAGCTGAATATTTTCAGTGACAAATAAACCTTTCAAGTGATCTGTTTTCTGAGGTAATGACTAAAAGTTATGCCGCAATGTCGGATAAATGGCTGGCTGTCTGTCGATAGAATGCCATAACTTTTTTTTTATCTCGGGTAGTTGCCGAGGCACTATTCAGCCTCTCTACTGACTGTTCAGGCCAGTATCGGAGCTGTGGCGCCGCTCACTGTGTCGACCGTTCTTTGGGCAGGGAGATTTCCAGATCTCCTCCAGAATGCGCAGTTTCAATCACTTCCACCACGAGTCCAATCTCTACGGATCGGGCACCCAACAGAACCTAGGGTGGGGCCTCGTGTTACTAGCTAAATATTCGTGGCACTAGTGGGTGTGTTCCACAAGCCATTTCGATTCCTTTGAATGTCTTAACAGTGAAATCAGGATTAAGGTCCTTGTGACCTAGCGGCCTGGGCACCATATACGCTCCCGTAAGCCGCAGTAGACAGGTGTAATCATACACCTTGTATGGTGTAGCGGAGGAGTAGACTTGGAGGCAGTGCGCGTCAGTGTCAGTTGTGTGATGGAGGTTTCGAAGGAAGAAAAATGTCCTGTCATACCTCACAGCTGAAGGTCATACAGCGGCAGACCTTAGTCGCAGACTGGATGGAGGTTTTTACGAGTGTTTAAACGCTTCCGTCATTAGGGACTGGATGTAGAGATTTTGAAGCGGCCGTGGTCATTAAAGAAATACCCACAAGAAGGACTATCCTATCCAGAGGGTTGATCAACTAGTGCAAGCTGAATGACGGATCACAGAAGGGTGATTGGTCGCTATGGTCGACATTAGTCGTGGCGGTATTATCCGTACGATATTGCATGCCAGACCGCACTGTTGTAGGTTTTGTGCCCAGTGTGTCCTCGAAACCTGACCGTGAAACAAAGATCGGCACGTGTTCGGATCTGTCGACAGCTTCTGGGCTGCTACTGATTGGAGGACGATAATCAACAGATTCACACTGCGATAGGGGGCGGACCGTCTCTCATTCTGACCGTGAAACGCGCCGTGTCAGCATGCAGAATAAAAATGCGCGCGTGGTCACCACAACCCAACAAGTGCAAACATTGGCTAATGGGGAAATATGAACGATTGTAAACAGGGATGTAATGGGTCTGCAATTTGAGTGCCTTCTGAACTGTAGGACGATTTTTATTTCAGCGTGTTGGTTTGAGTCTGTTGATCACCACAAATCTGTAAGGCTTCCATGCATAGCATTTTCTGGTCAGTAATTTTTCTATCTGAATAGTATTTCTGTGTCCAACTCGTCTGTCGGAGAGACAAGCGTGTTTGTAACCAAGTTGAGGAACTTCGTTGCAGTAAATGCTGTTATGGTGGTCGACCGTAAACAACAATAATAAGTTTACCTTGGAGTGTGCCTCTCTGTTTCTTGCCGAGTCGCAGCCACTAAGTTGCTAACTTTATATCACAAGGTCCCTGGTTAAGCCACGGTCGCGTGTGTCTTTTCAAATGAATGTAGTTATGCGAATAAGTACCAGACCATAAAATCATGTTGTATGTTTCAGAAAGTTGGTAAAAGATTACTTTAGGTGCTACAGAGTGAGCCGCTCCACTTGAACTTTTCCAATATGAAATAGGTCTACGAATAAGTACACGTTCGAATGTTTATTGATGAAAATTTTGTAAAAAACATCAAATGTGGAGTTATTCCTCTTACGAGACGAATTTCAGTCATATTAAAATAAAAAAAGTGTGCACACATTTAATATAACCACACTTTTTAGCTCCCTTGATGGATATATAAATCCATTATGTCACAAGGAAAAAAATATCTTTAAAAAAAACGCAAGTGGTTCATTCATAGGTATAGGGTTCAATGAATGGACCATGTAAGTTCCATCAATGGACCACTCTTAATATATACTGTATTTACAATAACAATGATCTTAATTGATATACTGCAAAATTTAAACGCTAAACTTGTACTGTCTACTTAAAAATTAGGCACAATCAAAATAAACTGCAATAACATAGCTCCAGATTTCTTCAACGTTCCCTTTTTTGAATTCAAATACTTGTTATTAGTAACACGTTGTATATGTAGTGTAAATTTTGTCTTAATAACAACCTTGCGTTAATAAAGGAATAACAATAAAAAAAAATTATTTTAAATTATTGGTACGTGTTGCAGAAGAACCTTTTCTTTCCCTTTTTCACGCAAACGCAATCTGCTTGAAACCACTTTTTGCAAGACATATACATACTGTATCATGCCTTCTTCCCTTGCAGTTTCACAGATACCACAAAACCAAGATTCTTCTATTATACAGATCCCCTTAATTTTTTAGGGCGTAGGTGTCCACGGCTTGGTTTAGCAGCACATTGATTGGTAGGCCTCTCTAATGCTTAAATTGCTGCTTAGTAGGGGGATGAAGTAAGTGCAGCGCTATTTGTGCCCCTTTTATATGCTTACTGGGGGAAACAACGGTAGTTGCCTTTGAAAGTGGAGATATTTTTTTCACTGATACAAAGGGAGACGATGAATTGGGCTTGGGGAAAGAGCACTTATTTCTTCATCTTCTCGTTGGGTGGGAATCACTTAGTTTGTACTTGTACTTGGCTGGCACTCCGTATTTGTATCTTTGTCGATATATATCACACGCTGAGCGAATGACCGAGAATTTGTACCAGCGGAAGGGGGCGATGAAAGAAGCAACACAATTATGTTCTTCAAATACATCGCTGTTTACTGGCCATACTCCTGTAGCACTGAAAGCGGGCTCTGTCATACCCACAGTAGCAGTTTTTCTATGATCAATACCGAATAACATAGCAACTTTGGTTTGAGTGATGCAGTAACCTGGATTTGCCCTAAGCCACTTGACGAGTTCATCTGTATAGTATGTATTCAAATGCTTGCCTGGTCATGATAACATTAAAATACCATTATCACGAGCGATGGGCCAAACCTCGATGTTCTTAGTGTGCGTCGAGTGCTTATCCAAAGAAGAACTTTTTCCTGTATGCTTGGATTAACACACTTAATGAAATGCTGTAACGTTTTAACATATAAAGTTTTGTTTATATAACTGCTGTCACTATTGAATTCAAAAACAGTACCAGGCATAGCTGTATCTCTGAAATCGTAACATGCCCTTGACCGTTTGTATATCAACATGGGTGGGATGTAGGAACCTGAAGTACTGATTATTTCTGGACAGTGGTGAGCTCTGTCTCGTACGCTTTTAGTATACTAGTAGCAACACTGTTGTTCTCTTCTGCCATTTTGTCAAGAAAATTATAGATTTCGCTTACTCTGTCTTTATTCAATCCTGATGCACGTGCCATAAACGTAGATTCATGTTGTCTAAGAATGAGCTCTGGATGCTGAGTACTTGAAAATAAAATTCTCTGATGTGTTCATTTTATAATTTTGATAGTTTCATAATACGTCATAATAAATTAAACTGTTTTAGTTTCCATTGCAGATGCAGGTATCTTGTAATATTAACGTTAGGTGCACTGCCGAATAGGGATGCCATGGATGGACCACTGGTCCACCCATGGCACTGATTGCTGGTCCAACCATAGCACTCACACCATTTTGTCTTAAGCGCGCTGCAATGCAGTGTAAAAATTTAATATGTACTTTTGCAATACAGCGACATGTTACCCAGGAAACAAGCTTTCAGATGTCCTACCAATTATATCTCTGTAATAAATTACTTGTAGCGCACACGCCTTAATAGACAATGTAAAATTAACAACTGCATAAAAAACATACTTGATTTTATAATGTGCACGTCCGTCCTACCATAAGTCTGAAACTTCTCCAGCAGGTAGCGGCTCTGTCACTTATACTTGACTGCGTGCCACGCACATGCGCTGTGCATAGTCTCTGAGATATCGAAGTGGTCCACTGGAGACGCTGGTACACTGACGACACTATATTTTGTATGTCTACGTCAAAATGTAAAATAGGTTGATTGAGCATGTACCCTGACTTCCGAGTAAGCTACTGTTAGAAAATCGCCGGTTGTATTGAATCCAATAAAGTAAAAACAAATATTTACTGGCGTAATTCATGGCGTTCGTGTCGGAAATAACGTGACTTCACCAGCAATCTGTTCAGTTCGGCCTTTTAGTAAGGAGACTGTTGATATAAATTCCAAAGTTTCTCCTGTGGACGCAGCGGGGATGGAGTTATTGGTTTTCAGTTATAAACAGTTGAAAACACAAAACATGGGAGTTTCGGAACGTTCCTTGTATTGATTTGACCGAGAAAGTCGACGCAATGGTAAAACATTAGACTTGCATTCCGTATGACCCAGGTTCGATTCCGTGTCAATCCATCCAGGAATTTTGAACTCACTCAGTGATATAGGCTTACAAGGCAAGGCCTACTCTCTCAGCACCCCTGCTTGTCCGGCCAAATTAGTCCCGCTTTCAGTGACTTCGCTTTCAATGAGAGGCTAAGCTACACTTAATAATGGTAGTAATATTAGTGATTTGGCTTTTACTAACGGGAGAGGGACGTAGGAACTGTGCGAGATAGTGATCACGTATCATTTCTCCTTGGCGGACATTGGTAAATGTTGAGTTATATGTTGTTTTGAAAATGTAAGTAATCATGAGAACTATCCTAATGTCAATCATGGCAAAACTTTCTATCCTCAACTGATAGCTGCTTCGTAATCCGAAGTATCTGAACGAAACCGTAGATTTAAGATGAAGTAGGTAGACAGAATTTCGTCTTCTGTGCGTGCCCCCGCCGCCAATATAACTGTAAAAATCACATGGTCAACCGTGATGAACGTCTTTGTGTTTGGTTACTTAATAAACCCACCCTGTTATATGAAAAACATACTTTGACTACCTTGGATTTATTTTATTTGTTGCATTAAAATTAGGTCAGAGGATGTAAAAAATATTTCGAATCATTATGTTTAGAATCTGTTTTCTAACGTTAACCTCAAACTATATCCATGTTTGTTTTTATAGTGGTTATTAGCAAAAAAACATTCCAGTTTTGTAACACGAAGACGGTTTACTGCACAGCTTACATGTGCACTCTACCCCAGATTTAAACGAAGCAAGGTATGTTTAGCACTAACTGTTGATTTTTGTCAGATACATATAAAATCATGCATGCAATTGTAGTTATAATATTCAAAATCCTTTTTTGTGTATAGTGAAAAAGGAAGAATAAATAAACTGCATTCACCGGGAGAGTGCACCACATGATTATGAGTGAATAATTAAGCTGCTTTCATGTCGAGGATGATTGGTTGCGCTGCTTGTGGAATACTTGTGCTTTATTCATTCGGCGTGATGTGGCCACTGCGGATGAATCCCGGAAATGAATTCGAGGTTATTAACGTGAGCTGGAAATTCATCCGGCGTAATTCACGCTGTTCGGTTGCCGAGCCTGGGGACGGTGTGTCGAATTTTCGCTGGGTCATTCGTGTAACCGGGTGGAGCAAAGATGGCACTTGCTTCCTCCAGGTCAAAGAGAAAAAAACAAATAAATTATGAACATAGTAGAATAAAGATATTGTGCCACATATCTTATACTCTACAATCATCGAGGATTTCGTCTGTTAATGAAAACGATAATCCAATAAACCAGTTTGCACTTAAAAGCTGGCGCTTAAATTGCGCTGCAGTATGCTTCAAACACGGGTTTTTTGAAGAAACTATTCAACGCGTCCCCGCCATGTTTACTAAAATAAAATATACCCCAGGCAAGGACGGAATGGTACTTTATAGTTATGATGCATGCTATAAATATAAAATGTTTTCAACATCGTTAACAGCGGAGTTATCTTAAAACATGTTATCCGGACACGAGCGAAACTACGATAGGAGATTGTATTAAACTTTTACACTGACTTTTCCATCAATAAAATGATAGTGTCACCGCTTTAAGTCCCAACGCAACACGACGAGAACACTGCTCGCCCGTTTGCACGCGGTGCAGTCACGTATCGCGTATCACGCAAAAGCTAGACGTTTACAAGCTTTTCCATCACGTCAACGTTACGTGAAATGATCGTAATATGTCTCCTAACATATTAGTCAATATGTAGCCGGCTTACGTGAACGTGTTGCACATTACGTGTTACGTGAAACGTAAAGTAAACTTTATCCAGGCTTTAGAACTTTGCGCGCCATAGACGGAGTGTTAAGAAAATTTTAACATAGAAAATACTATCCAATTCACACGTTGCGAACAGGGGAAGAAGATACAAATGAAGTATCGTGTTTTGCGTAGAGCCTTCGATTATAGTGGTCTTCAAACACGTGGTAACCCTGACTAGGAGGCGAGAAATCTTCGAGCGATCCTGAGGGGCTGTGTTCAAACCAACGCCTTTCTGGCCTCCTCGCCATATAAGCGTGATGCTACACCCCGGGGAAGACGGCGTTCGTCCCTGACTACTTACCAGTTTGACTTCGACGGTAGTCAGGAAACTGCATTCGGTTCGGGTAAAGCTCAGAAATCACCAGCAACGAGAAGAGCTACTACATCAGTCCGGTATAGCTGTTCCTACAATCTTATATCATCTCGTCTTGAGAGAAGACTGAAAATGCCTGTATTACAAGGTTAAGCACATAAAGGTCAAAAGCCGAAGGTTACAATGCACACGTAACAACTTGGTTACCGGGAACGGTGCCGGACAATGCCGCTGATCGGCGGATTTTCTCGGGGATTTCCCGTTTCTCCCGCCCTTTCATTCTGGTGCTGCTCCATGCTAACCTCGCTTCACTCTCATCGGCTCTCAAGACCTCGATGTTAAGAGCCGTCCAAATCTCTTCACTCACTATATTATAAGGTGGGTTCACTCAAATCGGCGCGGGCGGAATGTAATACATTGAACTCGCATTCGGGAGGACTCGGCTTCGATTCCTATTCTGCCCATATTTATTTCGGGTTCCCGTGACAAGGGGGAGCATGCATGCTTTACGATGCTAGGGAGACATTAGTGGCCTAAGTGCCATTTGATTAGCCTGTAAAGTGGTGTCGGGAGGGTGGACCCCTAATTGATGCAATAATTTAAACTTGTTAATTGATCTTCCACCCTCCCTCTGGGAGGTATGTTGTGATTGGCTGTTGTCTTACCCTACCCTTTGGAGCTGCTCTGCGATTGGCCGATTAATTGGCGGGTACCCTTGGACAAAGCGCCCAAGCGACATTTTAGGGACTTTCAAAATTTTTGATGATAAGATGATAGACGAGGAGGTGAGAGGAGGGAAGGGTGGTGGTGTTGGATGTATAGTCTGGTCCTCTTTGGTTCGTATCCCATCGTGGGTGATTAAATCGTTATTATGTTTGCAGTAGTATAGCCCTTGGTTCTAATTCCGTCGAGGTTAATTAAAACATGGCATATTCCTTGGTCCGATACCCACCTAAGGTAATTAGGTTTACGTGCATAATGAATAATTGCATAATGAACAATTACGAGAGTAATGAGAGTGTGTAAGTACATGTACCGAGAGAGTAATTACACACTAAGTACACATGTTTACCCATCTGCGCGCTCCTTCTTCAGTCGCCAATGTCTTATAATTTTTTTCTGCGATTTTAAAACTCTGTAATTACTCTCAATACACAATGACTCTGATTTATTATTATTATCCAAGGTCATACTGTTTTGGAGTTCATTATGCTGCTGACTCTCATAGAGGTTGGACGTGTAATTACAAGTACTTGCTCAAATGTAATTATGCTTTAATTAACATATGTAATATACTTCAATTAATCTCGATGGGACTCGAACCAAAGACTAGATCACCAAACTCGTCAGTTGTGTTTCGACAGCCGATGGGTAAATGTGTACTTAGTGTGTAATTATTCTCTCGGTGCATGTACTTACTCTCTCATTACTCTCGTAATTATTCATTATAAAGTTACTCATTACACAATTACATATAATTACCTTAGGCGGGTCTCAAACCAAGGACTATGCCATGCTTTAATTAACCTCGACGGGATTCGAACCAAGGAGTATACCACTACAAACTTAATTACGATTTAATTACCCTCGATGGGATTCGAACCAAGGAGGACTCGACTATACACCCAACACCACAACTCTTCCCTCCTCTCACCCCCTCACCCAATCCTACACTAAAAAAATTTCAAAGTCCCTAAAATGTCGCGTGGGCGCTTTGTCCGCCGAAAGGGTACCCACCAATTAGTCGACCAATCACAACACAGCCCCTGAGCGGTGGAGGAAAACAACAGCCAATCACGACACCCCTTGTAGATGGTTGGTGGAAGGGGGAAGATCAAATAACAAGGTTAAAGGATAGCACCAATTAGGGGTCCACCCTCCCGACACCACTTTACAGTCTAATCAAATGGCACTTAGGCCACTAATGTCTCCCTAGCGTTGTAAAACATACATGCTTCCCCTACTCCCGTGTTTTCCCGAAATCGCGCGGTCAGTGCATTGCCGGGATGCTTCTTTAGGCCAGGGTAGATTTCTTCTCCTTCTTTATTCACCCTGCCGTCGCTTCCATTGCCAATGACCTCGCTCTGTAGACGACGAGATATTACTGCCGTTGAAGTGTCCAAAGTGATTTTAGGTATTTATATCATATTTTATGTTTTTGTGATATGGTATGAAATACCATTTCATTAAAAGTAAAAAAGAAAGAGGAAAATTAATATTCAATGTTTGAAATTTAGCGAATTAAGAAAAAGTTAATTTTACAACTTTTGTCAAATAATGTTAAAATGGTACCCATTACAAATACTTGGCGGCAACTCAAATTAATTTTTAATATCACAATAATTCCATAAAGAAATTCCTTGGGAATTCATATTGTGTTTTGTCTATTAACTCATTCCAAACTTTACGACTAACTTTGAATAAAACAGCTATAACTTTAGTCCTTATTGTAGACAAACCAAGCGACGTACTTCAGAAATATTGCCTTGTGGCTTTCTTATGATACAAAAATAAAAACTTCAGGCAAATCAAACCATTGTTATTTGCTAACTTCTCGAAATTTATTCGAAGCAATATTTCAGCCAATATTTTAATAATCGCTGTAAAAAATGAGTCGTTCCATTTTTTGGGGGACGGTAACTGAATTACCTTTAAAATCGTGTACAAAAATTTGTGAAACTTCTGTTAAACGTTGATAAAAGTTGGTACTTGAATGCCCTTAAGCTAAATACATGGTTATCTAAATAAAACCGACAAACTTCGGCTGCGGGTTAATCGCGAGGAACACACGCATATATGTGTGTATATATATATATATATAAGATGGAACATCGAGTGTGTGGATAACTTGTAACAGAACAAAGATCTGTGAACACAACAACACCTGTCTGTCGCTGTCATAGAAACTATCGCGGTTAGTAGCCTTATTTTACGCTGTATCATACTTGGGATTTAAAAAATGGAATAGTAACCCACATGTCGCAATTAAATTTACACATTATCCAGACATTCAGGCGTTTTCACCTTCTTTTTTATTTCGTGACTAACCTGCAGCCGAAGTTTGTCGGTTTAATTTAGAAACATCCTGCATACATGCCCATTGGCTCGTAACTGTAATGGCCGTTAAGAAATTACGTTCTGTCTCGAACTACGTAACTTTCTGTCTCAGAACTACGCAACGTTCGGTTATACTCCTTTAAGGGAAGTATACTTCAGGCCATGCATGGTAGTCGAGGGAACGGTGTAGGGAACGGTGTTGGAGTTTATACTTCTGTGTTTCATAACCTGCCACTTGAACAGCGTTGCCCCTTTTTAGCACATTATGAGAGCTAAACGTTTTCCCAGTGTGTTTATCTATGAAAATTGCCCACACTTTTGATAAAGTCGAAAAAGGAACATGTAAGATATGTCGCACGTAATAAACACTGTCTAGTATTCAAGAATAGCTAAACAGTGATACTTACGTACATGGGAAACTAGGATAGAAACTATTCGTGAATTTAGCAACAAAATCTATTCCATTAAAATCGTTTATTCGCTGTTAAATTTCATAGTAAATGCAGCACTAAAAAAAGCTTGTATGCCAGTTGAATTTCTTTCTCATAGAGACGATACGGCACGTGATGCGCGTGACACTGTCGTCCTTATCGCTCCCTCACTGTTGGGCCTCAAGTAAGCTGCAATTAGGCGGGCACCTTTAGAAGAATAGCAGTTCCTTTTCCACACTTTTCCCAATTTGGCTGTATGGTTACATACATTTGCATCATAAGTTGTAATTTTTTAGTTCATAAAACAGCCAAGTTAAAGTAGTTTGTTATCGCATTTGTATGGAAGTAATGAGCTATCGATGTCTGATTTATGTGTTGATGCATTTAATTAATAAAGGATGTACGTCATAAAACCGTAATAATACTTATCTTTGCACACGGTAAACAAAGACGAAGATTTAATGGGCAAAGAATTGGTATGACTTCATTAACATCAAAAGTGGTCTAAAGGTGCGTAAATATTAAAAATAATTATATCACTAATACGGATAAAAATTAGTGTTGTGAAATACATTTAGTCATTAAATATTTTTGTAAAACTCAGACGTTCTTAGGATTGGAGACTTATCGCATGTGCAGCCATACTGGATTATTTAAAGTTGGGTGTAATCATAATGTTTGGCTACAAAATCAAAATTTTCCATATTAATTCAGTTGCTTTTAAGTTATTAGAGATACTTAAACTGCTAGTTATTTCATCCGGTGAGCACCTGATTAACCGTTATCTTTTGCCATAATAATTTTGAAATTGCCGCGAAATTATGGCGTGGCATGAACGCTTGAAGAAATACGGCGCGGCAGCGTTAATCGGCGATTGCCGTGCGTGATATAATGAAAGAGTTCTTCAGAATGTGTTGCCGAAATTAACTAGTTCCGGTATTCACGGCACATTTGGCCAGGTAGGCGTCAACAATAAGCAGTTTTACACGCCGGCTGATCTTAACTGGAATTTAATATCCTTACCTGAAGCTCCTATCGACAGATCAGCTTACGTTGTTGCCTGTTATGTGGGACTTTACGATTGTGGCTCGTGGATGTCTGTCTGCTCACGCGAGCCACATATTGTAGATCCAGATACTGGGAAGTTGGTTTTATTATCACAACGAAGGTTAGAAGACTGCCAACATATTTCTACCTCTGGACAGATTGCTCGACGACGCGGCGGGTTTTAGATTATCTCAGCTGCTTTTTAAATAGGCTTTCTCATTCTGTATTATTATAACTGGAGATCACCTATATTCATTGTTTCACATTTATAACTGTAATATATGGTAATTTGTTTTATTTAAAGTTGGTAAGAGTTTTAGTAGCGTTCGTAGTAACATATGCTTCGCAGCAGACTTAGCCCCCCACCCTCGCAATATATCTTAGAACATATCCACGTTTGATAAAGTGACCTGTTAACAAAGAGCGAGGTCGCTATTAGATGCAGGATAATAAATGTATGGTAAATAACGCAAATGTGGAAGACAGTCATATCCAATTTCTTTCGAACTGTGACCATCGGATTCTTCTTTACTTATACTTCGGAGATGAAGCATAATTAAATAATTTCGCAAAACTCACGCACTCTGAGAAAAAAATATTGTTGTTGGAAGTTGGAACTTAAATTTTGTTATCATTCTTGAATGTTAATATGTAGAGTCAACAATCGTATGGGTTTTGGCAAAACGCAAATGTTGTTAACGTAGTTACTAATACCAGCAGAATTGTATAATACGGTCCTATATGTGATTGTTACCTTATTTCTACTACATAACAGTTTCAGCAATGTTTTCGTTGTTTCCCCAACAACTAGGACTGTAATAAATTAACAGGGTATTCTGATATTACAAAGAAGTTTACTTAGTGAATACCATAAACTTGATTTGACAGAGCTATTTTGCTGTCAATTTTTACTTTCAGTGCACCCCTAGGCGTTTGCATACCGCAATATATTTTTTCCCCGCCTTCGCAGCTTCCCAAGACTGTCTGATAACACGGATTTTGCTATCGATATTTGATTCCGATAGCTACTCGATATTTTCGATGTACCGATAACGTCGATGTCTGAAATTTTGATGTTAATTGCTACTGTGAATTTATTTGTAATAATTAGATGTCAGTTATATCATTATCGCCTATTAGTGTAAAAATGATACCGACTTAATTAATGCCATCTAGTGAAGTGAAAACCTATATTATATCTGTATTAATTAAAGACTTATTAACTTTAATAAATTGAAAACATAACAAAATTGGCGTATTCGATTAAACTGTTGCTTTTTATAATTGATGATAGCATTGTCAATAATAGATTTTTTTGCATCTGGGTGGACTGTAAAACGTATTCTGATTTATGTGATCGAACGGTGTCATGGGGCGGGAGCACCCGGAGTAAACCTATCTACCTCATGACAGTGAACAATGCATCCTTCTCCATCCACAACATCCATAGCAATGTATGGACTAATAAACTCTTTAAAACTTTGCGCAGATATCATAAATACATTGAAAAACTCAAGTAAAAAATCCCATCCCATAAGAACAAATGACAATATGAATTATCCAGTTGTAAGAAATGAACAATTGACACTAATTTCGTTCTTAACTATATAATTGTGGGGTAATATATATTTTTTTCTTTTGCAAAAGTCCGAAAAATTTTAATACAAAAATATAAAAGATTATTAAAAACACTTTTAAACAGATTAAAAATGGCACAATTGATTAATATTCGGTTTAAATAAAATTACAGAGTAAATGCCCAAATATATTAAATGCCCATTAACATACTAATCTTTAAAGTGTTCCCTCTATGAAGCCCACCCCATGTTCTCTCTCGAACAGTCTTCAGGCCAGGGTATATGTAGTCTAGCCAACCCTCCAGAGTTAGTGACGTCAGGTGTTGAGGAAACTCCATAAAGGTAGCGCTGATCGTGTTGGCAGCGCAATCACAACCCGATCACGCAGTAGAAGCGTCGCACCATCCCTAGGCAACGCGGGCCAGGTGCTGAGGAAGGGACTTAGGGGGGTGGAGGGAGCCCTCGTCTTCGTCCAGTCGACCAACTGATCGCGCTGCGGAAGTCAGGCCTCGACCTGCCGTTCCGCACCACCGGGTGTCGAACGGGGACATAGACAGGTATGTTGAATAACCCGTGATATCCCTCGCAGGACACGTAATTCAGCAGCATAGCAGGTAAAAATTGTGTGTTGTTCTAGGCACACTGTCACAACGGTATTTACCCATTTCACTAACCGTTGAGATCAGCTGCTGATTAATGACGCCGATGTTATGGATGACATGGATAATGGGGATAATATTAAAACACTAACATATGTAGATATTTTAAAAAATACTTTTAATTTTGACGATTATCGTTATATATAGAAACATAGTGCTGCTACAGAGTACCATTCTCCGATTGGCTGCGCGAGGATCTGAGAACCCGCCTTATATCTGATTGGCTGCTGAAAGATGCCAAAGGTTCCTTATTGGCTGGGCTGCCGACTGGCGAGTAGGTTACGAGGCGGTGATTGGCGAACGGCGTTCCGACATTTGCCGGTCAGTGACGCTTTTAATTGACGTGTGTGGCTGGAGTTCGCGGTACATGCACGATGTCGGTAGAGGCTCTCGCACCCGTGGAATCTGCGCAGGTGATGCGATCTAGCCACGAGCGCGGACGCGTGTGCGTGTGAACACGGCCGTGGTGTGTGACGGGGCGGCTTATCTGGCGGCAGTTGCCGGAACTTGCCGGTCCGTTGATAAACACGGAGCGGCACTGCGGATTCCAACCTTTCCCTGCTATCGCGCTGCCGGCCCACCGATGTTTGATAGCGTGCCAAATTTACTGCGCCGCCCACCTCGGGCACTCGCGGCCAGGTGAACATTCGCTCTGGCCATTGCTGGAAGCCACTGTAACAGGTAGCCAGAACTCTTCAATTGCGTTTCAGCATGTTTCAGATTTTTTTTAATACAAAACTATTAAACGTGTCCACAAAATATTCACCTGCGAAAAAAATAATTGTCCAGACGAAGACGTAACGACAGTTGATCTTACGCCATGCTATAAACATTATTTTGGAGTCCTCCAGCGTAGTTAAAAACGTTTTTTTATAGACTGCAATGTCTCAAAACATTCTACCTGAACACGAGTAAAACTACGATAGGAGCATGTAGGGTCGCCATTTTAAGTGCTATAGGTACACGCTGCACGAGAACACTGCACATCAGTTCAAAAACTTGCAGAGCGGCGATGGCGCACTTGATGCGCATGGCAGTGTAGCCCTTATCGCTTCCGCGCTTCTGGGTCTCAAATGCGAAAGCAGGCGGTCGCCTTTTCTGTTGCCAACTGAAAATCTTCTAAAATGATGTTACCGAGCGTGGTGGCGCGGTTATAACACACTGGACCCGCATTCGGGAGGGTTTGAATTTGCTTCCCGATCCAGCCTATCTGATTTTGGTTTTTCGTGTTTGTACAAAGTTGCTCCAGGCGAACGCAGGCGTTGGCCGATTCTTTCCCCGTTCCTGATTGTTCGAGTTACTCGGCGCGTCTCTGAAGACACCACCATCGACGAGACGTCAAGCCACAAGGTATATTACTTTCACATCCGCAGTTCGAAATCTGTAGGAATACACCTTCAAAATACGTGCCGGAGTTGCTGGTGTACTTTACCCAGCGAGTTTTGTTGACGCGGCAGCGTGTTAGAATCGCAAGTAGATCGTGACGTCAATCTCAGCCAGCTGCACTGGGAATGGTTTCCCCGTATCTACGACTGGATATTATGGTTTATCGCGGGAAAATTTTGACTGCCTCTAAGTTTTCAATGTTACTGCACACATATTAGATTAGGTTTCTTATTGATATGGATACCCGATTTTCCCGAGGAAAAAATTCCTGTCTAGTTGTATTTAGAAAACGTCACCTTATATCCACTTTTGTGATTGGATGATTTTTTATTGCTACGCGTCTTAGATGCCTGCCCGCGGATCGCACGGAGTAAACTTATTTTTATTAGACCGATCAAATCCCAAATGTCTTCTCATAAAGACGCGGCGCCAATAACCAAAGTGAATCTGCATATAGGCACGTATGGCATTAAAGTCTTTTCGCGAAAATCGGGTGTCTACTTATTGGTTGTCTTAGTGCACCAAACTAATTTTGAATTTTTATAGACCAATGAGGATTCTTAAACCCCAATACCGAATGTTTGTTGTTGGTCTTCAATTTGTCAAACGTGTGTTGTCCAATCATATAGGTATAAATACTCATAGTATTTTGGAAGATATGAGGGCACGAACATATGTTGGATAGGACAACAGCTGTGACATAAAGCAAGTGGATATACTTTCTGCAGGATGCAATAAATTTCGTAATTAAAAATAATAGTTCATAGAAAGTAAGCTAACTCAGCAATGTATTTTACTAAAGCGGTAACTTTATCAGCTATTTATTTACCGCGTATATTGACATTTAGCATTTTAATTTGTTCAGTTTTCGAGACGAGTAGTATACAATGTCTTTGCATATTCACTTCGCCCCTTGTCGTTTTTTTTTTTTTTTTTTTTTAATTCGTAAGTTGTTTTTGCACCAAGCGCTTGCACATTTAATTTCGTTGGACCCTCGGTCCCTCACACAACTCCACACTACCCCGAAATGTATTCCAGCTATCCCAGGCAACATTTGTTATTTCAGGCATTGCTCCCCGCAGTTTTAGGGGCATTTCGTGCCTGTGATGTGGCAGCCCTGCTGCACTGGAAATTTTCCTCTCCCTTGCGCAGCCGCCCCCTCTGCAACCCCCGCGAGCATGTTTGTTCTGTATTTCCCGGCGCGTGTCTCGGTGTGGCGTCACTGTGCTGAAAGGCGCGCACTCTACACCCCTGCGAATACATTTTGATTGTGACACCCATCACTCTGCCCTCATGCACACACGTTTGAATACAAAACATTTCTGTGTTCGCTTTTGTATAGGCTATTCGCGGTAAAGTGAGTACTTTTTAATGCCCTTCCAAAAGGCATTAACGATTAATAAATACATTTTATTGCATCTTCAGACGTTAACTTTTGAGGTTGGTGAAATGTACACACTGTGTTTATTAGTCATATGGCAATGTTTATATTAAATAGTGGCAGAAAGATATAAATTAACTGAATTTTTTGCAGGGGCTTAAAATTTGCTTACTTCACCTTGAATAGCCTATATAACTGTTTCAGTGATGGACGGTCCGTAGCGGTTGAGGGAATGTATTTCCTAAAGCACTAAAAAAGTTCTTAAATAGAGACCTAAAATTTTACTAGTACATCTGATCCGTTGGCTAGACTTGACATGCCTGATAAAGCACTCTGCGCAAATGAGAATTCTGACACTCTTAAGACTGAACCTTTATTATTGATCTGAAAAATGTCAAGCCTAGTGAAAAATGCATCATTCAGTCATAAACGGACCAGGACGTTAAAGTATTTTTGGAATGTATGGTGGCTAAAACTATTTTCGCGATTTTCCATTATCATTGATTATAGTGCTCTCTCTCTATCCCCCTCCCCCNCTAATCTCATCCGCATCACCCACCATCCCACTTGAAATGAACCCGTGACTTTTTCACGTCTCTACTTTTGAACATTCCACTGCTAGCGTTTCTTGTAAATGATACAATCCATTAAATATGGCGCAGGCTAACATACTTTTTTTAACACTTGGTGTGGTTCTTTCAAGCCATAATACGGAAGTGGCAGTAAATATCAGATCATCGAGTGTGTTGGTGATGCGGTAGCGTTTATGACTAACGGAAGATCATTAGCTCTATCCCGACTTTCACCCACTTTGTTTCCCTTCCCATTTCAGTTGCTATTTCTCTGTTAATTTTCTTATTAGAGTCTGTTTGTGAAGTGAATAGAAAGTTTACTATGTTACTGCTACTTTTTCTCTTACCTGGGCGCAGGTATGCATGGAAACAGGGAAATGATGTTCTGTGCTACCGCGTACGTCGTATTCAAAACTTGACATGTACAATTCCTTTTTTAACGCCAAATGTGTCTTGTGAGTGGCCACGAAATACAATTACAGAGAGCGTACAAGAACTTTAATTCTTTACTACGNAACGCCAAATGTGTCTTGTGAGTGGCCACGAAATACAATTACAGAGAGCGTACAAGAACTTTAATTCTTTACTACGCAGTATGTGTACACCTTTATTTATCGCTGTCGTGTTAAACAATGCGTTGATACTTACTGATGATGACGTGGCGAGGTGGATTCTACAGTGGTGGGTAGCCGCCTTCTGCAGCGTGAAGAAGAAACGACACAGTCCTAGACGTGGCCGGAACTCGAACCTGGGACTCATCGTCCGCTGTCAGGNCGCAGCGTGAAGAAGAAACGACACAGTCCTAGACGTGGCCGGAACTCGAACCTGGGACTCATCGTCCGCTGTCAGGAGTCGTGAACGCTAGACCCGGTGCTTAGAGACAAGCTTCACAGAGAAAGTTTAGTGTACATAGGGCTTGATTATACGCAATAATTTGCCAACTGGTGCTAAGTTTGTTGATGATTTATAACACTTAGAGACGTGGTGCAGTGGCAACAGACTATTCTTATTTGGGAGATCCGGATTCTACTCCCGCGCCGTTGGAAATTTCTGTAGATATACGGGAACTTTTACGGAGATGTGAAGTTAATTTACGGAAAGGCACTTAGTATTGACGAATAACGGAAATTAACTCCGCAAATGTAAAATACAGAAGCTCTTCGTATTCTTATGGCTTATATTTTGAGACACGAACAGTGCAGATGACACTGAAGCGTATAGAATCCCATCTTCACAATACTACTTCATGTAAAATAGTAGTAGGTGAGTGCGAATCACTCGTGGAGTGCCAATTCGTTGATTTTTATTCAAATTCCGCTACAGGACGAAACCTTGTGTATACACAGTGAAACACGCACATAACGAAAATAAAACAATATATTTGTAACCTCTTTTTATAAACCGCAAATATTGCACGCACTCTAACACGACTTGAAACTAAGACAGGCGCGTTCGTCGCTTTCATGTAAAATCCATATTTACAAATTACTTCGTGCAAATGTGTGGTAGGTGAGTCTTTCGAGTTACTGATTGTTAATTTTTCTATTCGTGTTCAGATCCCACTACAACACTAATTATTTAAACTTATTTTAATTTCTTTGTTATACACAGTGAAATACATAACAAAAATGAAATTATTTTTCTTACCCCGGTTTGTAAACTTGAAATAAGAAAATCGCACACACACTAACATGTCTAGAAACTAAGAGGTTCATGCATTATTCAATATAAATTCCGTGTTTCTAACATAACTTCTTGTCAAGCGTGGTAAGTGAGTGGATTTTGTGTAGGACTACCAACATTTTTATCCTAGTTCAAATCCCGCCACCGGACAAAATGGTTTATTTTTAAAGTCATTGTTATACACGGTGAATCACCCACATAACGAAAGTAAAACGTGTTTTTTGTTACCACTTTTTATAAAGAGCAGATTAAAAAAAAACTTGCAGGTTTGTAGACACGTTCCGTGAATCCAGGGAGATTTGTGTTAAATTTACGGAGAGAACGTTATTGAAAAAAATTAAGAGACCGTTATTTAATGCAGATGTCTGGATAATTTGTAACCAGTATTTTGCGGACAATTTTTGTAACAGTGCGGTTCGGCGATTGCGATTAAGGTTTTAAATGATTTCTGGAAAGAATTTCACGTGAATTCTGGAAATGATAGCTAATACATCTCGTGGCCGACTCCTTTCCCGTTCCTGACATCCGGAGACACTGACTCCGTCTCTATGACGACCTTGTCGACGGAACGTTAAGCAATACAACACACACACAGTATCGAAAATATCACTCGCTGCCCCTGGTGGTGATGTCTTGGAAGTACCTTTCCTAAATCGTCTGAAGTGTGTGTTCTTCTCTTGGATAAATACGTTGGGAACACGCTCAGTGGTTTCGTATTTAAAGAAAAAACGCATCTAAAACATTTTAAAACGCTGTTGAAGTGCCAGAGTGAGTCTCTTCATTCCCTGAAAAATGCTTTGAATATTTACTTAGAAACTATGTTAAGTTATATTCTTTCTGTCCTTTTGGCCAATACTTTATCCTTTCAAATGTATTTCGAAAGTACTTAATTAGCCACGAACAAATTGTACAAACGTCAGCGTGTGTGACACTTAAACGTAATTTTTCACGACNCGAAAGTACTTAATTAGCCACGAACAAATTGTACAAACGTCAGCGTGTGTGACACTTAAACGTAATTTTTCACGACCTTAATTGTGAATTTTTATGCGAGGTGATATGGGAGAGCAAGTAGGCCTTTATATATTTTTTTAATAATCCGCATTTNTTAATTGTGAATTTTTATGCGAGGTGATATGGGAGAGCAAGTAGGCCTTTATATATTTTTTTAATAATCCGCATTTAATACAACATTTTCTGTAAAGTATAGACAAAATAAACAAATAAACGTAGTGCGTGCATTTCGCGCGGTATATTGTGTTTCCACTGGCAGTGGGCGCTGCTTAGAGTGAGTGGCTTTGCTACCTGCCGTGAAATGTATGAATGGCGTGACGTGAGACGAACGTCATCAGACATGCACGTGCTCACACACGTGTGCTCCCCCCCC
>NQII01000492.1:685417-714979 GCA_002778355.1 Clitarchus hookeri | reverse complement strand
CGCCATCACGAGAGGAGAACGCCCGCCTTGTTGAAATATGGACGCTTCCTCGGAATCTAAATAAGTGATGTGGCCGCGCTGTGGAAGGAGCAGAGCGCTCTCGAGTGGACTGCAAACAGCGGCGCCGGCCTGCCAGCACGCCCTAGGAACACACTTCACCTTGCTCACCCGACCTCCTCCTCGTGGCTGCATTATTCAGACCTCGCTACAAATATGTCCCGAGAGTGGCACGCGCGATCCTGTGTCGGGCCTTGTTTGTCACTTGCGCTCCGGAGGTCGCGGGTTCGACGCCTGGTCTGGACGCTCGCAGGCCGGCTCAGTGCCAGACGAATTTCATAATGGACATCACCCAACTTAAGAAAATGTGCTACGTAAATGCTTAACAGTGCCTAGTCTTAATTTTTTTTAGTATTTATTATATTTTTTAGTATTTATTTGTGCACCGTGGGTAATAGGCACCTTCGTCTAGCGGGTGGAATACTGAGTAAGTTCACTGTAACGACATGGACCAATATTCGCCTTATAATGGGGATGAAAAACCGCCCGGATTTTAGTCATAGGCCTTAACTTCAGAGTGCAGTGGAATATAAACACGGTGCTTATTATTTAAATGGCAATATTTATTTTAAGAGGTGGTTAAAGTATTTAAAAAAATGGCTAAACGGAAAAAGTAACTAGGGCCTCAAAAGTGCTCACTTTACCGTGAACAGCCGGCACTGCGTTTTCGCTATTGTTTAAATACTGTTTTACAGAAGAAAACAAAGGGCTACATACAGCGATTTTCGCTGACTTTTATACTTTTCAAAACCTCGTTTATGTTTCAATAACCAAATTTATGAATTGACAACCAAATGTCGACTTTTATTTCTGCACCAAAAAAATATTTACGTTAAAATATTGCATAGTTTCTTAAAAATCAGAATACACACAACTGCTTGCAATGATATCTACCCATACGAGAACTATGGAGACCCCATAGGTGTTGATTGTAAATAGAGGAAATCATATTTTGGGGAAAAGAATGTAGGTTCGTGTAACTTTACTGACTGGTTGAGTTATGTGCAGGCAATGTTAACTGTTTGCTCGTGAATCATGTAAATTCATTGCCTAAGTTATCTAATTTTAAGTAACCCGGCCAAGTGCGGTAAAGTCATTCCATGCAGGCAGAGGACTGTGGCAAAAGTAGAGCGTATATGGTATTGCGCTATTTGTGTCGATATTTTTCGCTAGTCATCTCTTCCTCTAAATACAGAAATTCTTTTAAAAAATGCAGAATTATATTGTTTTAATGATACTTGCAATTTTTGAGGGGGGAGGGGTAAGCGGTTAAATGAAAAATTACTTTGGACATACGTCATTGCAAATATATGTCTGTTTCCTTGGCGATATATCTGTGCAACGGCGCTGCGTATGTACGAATTATTTCATTCAACCTGAATTATTATTGTTCCTAGATTTTTCACATTAACTATTAAAACTCCTTGATAATGAAATATAAGTGTTTAGAGTTCACCGAACGTGTTTGCTGACATGGTGGCATGTCGGGCTTGTATTGGCAAGGTTGTGGATTCCTTCTCGACTGGATGCGTTGATCATCTCCATCCATGGCAATGGCGGTACAGTAGTCCTCCAGTACGAGCCTCCCCACTAGCCCAGTCACTGATTTCCCGCGAAACAGAAAGAAAACTATATCTGCTAGAAATACACCAGATTTTCCAGGAAAGATTTCATGACCAATTGTATTTCAAAACAATTCAGCTCAGATCTACTTTTACTTACTTGCATTATTGTGTTTGTAATACTATTTATTTCGGCAACGACCTTGAGTACTTAAGGACTAATGCACAGTCGTATAAATAAATTATGTAATAATAAATTTAATTAACTAATATTCAAGTAAATAATCAACTAAATTTCTCCCATAATTTCCCTTTTCCTATTTAATTCTCCGTTTTTCCCTTAAAAAGCACCGAGTGCCTCATTTGCAAAGAACGAGCCCCAAAAACGATCCATTGGAAGCATTTGGGGGCTACGTTTTACCTATGACAATGCCGCAATCTTGGTAGGGCAGTCCCCCATCTTGGTAGGCGTCACAGCCACCGTCCGCCATCGTGGTAGGTGCAGCCGTCTGCCATTATGGTAGGTGCAACCGTCCGCCGTATTGGTAGGTGCAACCGTCCGCCATCTTGGTCGGTGCAATCCGCCATATTGGTAGGCGTCACAGCTACCGTCTGCCATCTTGGTTTTTAGTTTATCATTTGTTTATACATAACTGGAGTTTGTCTCTCACCTTCGGCTGACCGCCATTTTGGTTTTTTTTGTTTATCATTTGTTTTACATTATTGGTGCTGTCCCGAGCACCACGACAAGCAGACTACTGATCCCCTCCACTCCCCCCTTTCAATAAATTGAATTGATAAATTGCCCCACCCCTGATTCTCATTGATTATTTGCCCTGCCCCTTCCAGTATATGTAATTGCTCCGCCAATGTTTCTCATTTGCTAATTACTCGGGTGTTTTCGGAAGTCCCCTTTCCGACCAATCGGCGGCCTACTTTAATCACTGGGGCGAACTATTTTTGCCCCCTTAAAAATTCTGTAAAAGACGCACCCCTATTCCCCTCGGGAAAACAATCATTTTTCTAGCTCTAAGAAATGTGTGTGTTGTCCGAGCGGCCATAAAATCATTTCGGCCATTTTGGCATTTAGAAGGGGGCGCTAGCTTAGTGCTTTGAACAAACGGGACGAGTTACTGTACGTGCCGAAAGAATTTCTCCTGGTCTACACACCTTATAAAATTTCGACCGTATTCAAGTATTTGCCGGCCTACCTGCATCAGGACGAAGACATACG
Source organism: Clitarchus hookeri (assembly GCA_002778355.1). Taxonomy (NCBI): domain Eukaryota; kingdom Metazoa; phylum Arthropoda; class Insecta; order Phasmatodea; family Phasmatidae; genus Clitarchus; species Clitarchus hookeri. The sequence goes on along the minus strand of NQII01000492.1, from coordinate 712,126 downwards.
GGACTGCCTCCCGTGCGAGGAGTATTTCGAGGGCTGCACCACCTCGTTTCCCGACATTCCGCATCGCAGGGTTTGTTGCAAGGTCCGTCGAGCAGCCCTCGCGACGTCTGCACCCGTGAAAGACGACGTCCCCGTTGAAGACGCCCTCCCTACAGAAGACGATGTTCCTGTGCAAGCTATCTACTCGCAAGCTGTACCCGTGGAAGATTCTCCCCTTCAAGAAATTTACTGGCAAGCAATACCTGGCGAGGAAACCAACCCAGAACACACGTGCCCGANGAAGATTCTCCCCTTCAAGAAATTTACTGGCAAGCAATACCTGGCGAGGAAACCAACCCAGAACACACGTGCCCGATGTGTATGGACCTCGATTAAGTTTTAAATGACTTCGTAAAAAATTTGTGAAACTCGGTGTGTGCGTGTGTGGGAACTTACTTTTTTTTATATAACAAAAATGTTATGAAATGTTTTGCAACATCCAAGGCTTTCGCTCATTGAACTCGTACACCACCAAACAGATTGCCATCTGGTACAGTGACGAAAACGAGAAAACCTTTCAAAAGTGAAAAAATGGCGGCACAGGTACCTTCGTGGAGCTGCGCACCACGCAACAGGCGTATCGCCCACAGACGTACGGAACGCACGGACTAAGGTGGGACGAGGGACATATTCCGTACGAGGAAATTCCTACAAACCTGGACTCTACCATAATTCCCTATCACCCCGTGTATGTGTTTGGAAGACGCCAAGAGTCCGCGATTCGAAATGCGTGCCCATCGGAACGAACGTTGTAGACCTTCACAAGCATTGCCACTGCCCGCCGTGCCGTTTCGACAGCTCGTCGAGACATACGCCACAAGACTTCAGGAGTGCAAAAATCAAAGATATTGATGTCCCCCTTGCAACGCCGAAGCCCTTAGATTGTGGCGTTATGATAACCCGTGGTACATAAAAAAAAAAGACTACGAGGAACCCATAACACATTTAAAAAGAATATTACCTGTATAATGCCCTCAAGACTCAGAGAAGTAACACGTGTGAAAAAAGTATTTCTTGTATAATTCAGAATTATTATAATATTGTAATGTGTGTGCATAAATAAATGTATATAAATAATATATAGATTTTTATTAAACTCGAGTTATGTCCTGCTCACGTGATTAAATAAAACACTGTTGGTAAAGANTAAATAATATATAGATTTTTATTAAACTCGAGTTATGTCCTGCTCACGTGATTAAATAAAACACTGTTGGTAAAGATGGAGTTAGAGCCAGAATTTATTTACGAAACAAATTGTACATAGAATTAATTTTCTACATTCCAAAGGTATTAACATAACTCTAAAATTTCAAGGTCTCCGTATTGCCCTGGCTGCAATATGCTCTAATTTTTTTCGCACTGATCAAGTATTTCTTTATATATCTCGACGAGGTTGAAGGGCGGTGAATGATAGCTGTATGTGCGTGTCTTTACTGGAATTTGTATTGTGGTATAAATCTGCATGATGGACTAGCATCCCGAGAATAAAACTATGTTTTTGTCCATGCAATTCATAAAGAGTGAAAACTATTGACACCTGCTAGATTAGAGGCCGCACACATATACATACACATGTTCGCATATCACATTTCATTCGGCTAGTCACGTAGCAGTATTGGGACTCTGTGGGGGAGAGGGAGGGGGTTTATCGCGGATCTGATGTATCGTTTAATGCAGCGAGCGTACACGAATGTATGAAAATACAGAAATTTGTTTGCTGAAGGTAACGGTTTTTTACGATTTTGTACTTGTGATGGGTGTACCTTTACGCTAGTGTCTCTTCACGGTATATAATTTTTTCCTTGCAAAACTCACTTTATGTGCATTATTTAGGCGTATAAAGAGTTTTAGTTGCTTACAATGGGTGCTAGAAAAATCGTCTCACGTGGAGTATCCATATGGGTATTTTTTTTCCCGCTGCCTAAATTTCCCTAATGTACTGATTTTAAACTTGGGAAGAAATGTTTTTAATGGTGAGGGTCTATGCCTGGGTTAGGGGGAATTCATGAAATCCTTCACTTTGCGTATCGCATACCGCGAGGGTTAGAGAAGTAGTTTTAACTCTGTTTTTAGGGTTTTTCGAGGCGTGATTACTTTATAGAAAGCAGCATAACGCATCCGTTCACGACACACGAGTTTTTTTTTCTTACAAATCCTTAATTTATTTTTAAAGAAAAATAACGTTCATACACGTAAAATATATTTACGTTATGTAAGTGGTGGCTAGTGTCTCATTGAATATTTTTTTCTTTAAATTGTAACAAAACTGATATACTAAATTTATTTTCTTTACCAACAGTGTTTTATTTAATCACGTGAGCAGGACATAACTCGAGTTTAATAAAAATCTATATATTATTTATATACATTTATTTATGCACACACATTACAATATTATAATAATTCTGAATTATACAAGAAATACTTTTTTCACACGTGTTACTTCTCTGAGTCTTGAGGGCATTATACAGGTAATATTCTTTTTAAATGTGTTATGGGTTCCTCGTAGTCTTTTTTTTTTATGTACCACGGGTTATCATAACGCCACAATCTAAGGGCTTCGGCGTTGCAAGGGGGACATCAATATCTTTGATTTTTGCACTCCTGAAGTCTTGTGGCGTATGTCTCGACGAGCTGTCGAAACGGCACGGCGGGCAGTGGCAATGCTTGTGAAGGTCTACAACGTTCGTTCCGATGGGCACGCATTTCGAATCGCGGACTCTTGGCGTCTTCCAAACACATACACGGGGTGATAGGGAATTATGGTAGAGTCCAGGTTTGTAGGAATTTCCTCGTACGGAATATGTCCCTCGTCCCACCTTAGTCCGTGCGTTCCGTACGTCTGTGGGCGATACGCCTGTTGCGTGGTGCGGTCGAGGTGCTTCCATGGACACGGCGGTAAAAAAGTGAAAACTTTGGTTTTCTCGTTTTCGTCACTGTACCAGATGGCAATCTGTTTGGTGGTGTACGATTCCAATGAGCGAAAGCCTTGGATGTTGCAAAACATTTCATAACATTTTTGTTATATAAAAAAAAGTAAGTTCCCACACACGCACACACCGAGTTTCACAAATTTTTTACGAAGTCATTTAAAACTTAATCGAGGTCCATACACATCGGGCACGTGTGTTCTGGGTTGGTTTCCTCGCCAGGTATTGCTTGCCAGTAAATTTCTTGAAGGGGAGAATCTTCAGCGGAGACGTCGCCTTCCACGGGTGCAGACGGGCATCATTGCACCAACCCCTGCGATGCGGTGAGTCGTTATCGAGTTGGTGCAGCCCGCGAAACACTCCTTGCTCTGGAGGCATTCCCGTTTGTCGTCGCCCTGATGCAGGTAGGCCGGCAAATACTAGAATAGGGTCGAAATTTCATAAGGTGCGTAGACCAGAAGAAATTTTTTCGGTGGGTACGGCAACTCGTCCCGTTTGTGCAAGGCACTAAGCAAGCGCACCCTTCCAAAGCCAAAATGGCCGAATTTATTTTATGGCCGCCCGGACATCACGCGTAAATTTCAGAGAGGTAGAAAAATGACTGATTTCTCGAGGGAGCTCATGGTGCGTCTTATGAAGAGTTTTTGACGTTGGAAGAAATAATCTGCCCTCGCGATTAAAGTAGGCCGCCGATTAGTCCTAACGAGGTTTTCTGAAAACACTCGAGTAATTAGCAAATGAAAAACATTGGCCTAGCAATTAAATATTTTGGAAGGGGGGGGAGGAGGGGAACCGACTAATTGGCTGAACGAATGTTTCCGAAAACACTCCAGTAATTAGCCAATGATAATAATCAGGGGTGGGGATTTGGTCAGTTAAATATATTGAAGGGGGGAATGGAAGGGGCCAGACGTATGGCGAGCTTGGTGCTGGGGACAGCACCCGCAATGTAAAACGAATGACAAACGAAAAAACCACAAATTCGAGTTATGTATAAACAAATGAGAAACTAAAAAACCAAGATGGCGGACGGTGACTATGACGCCTACTAAGATGGTGGACTGCTCCAACCAAAATGGCGGACGATTGCATCTACCATGCTGGTGGACAGTGGCTGTAACGCCTACCAAGACGGCGGACTGCAGCTACCAAGATTGCGGAATGCACCGATCAAAATGCAGGAAGGTTGGTGTGATGTCTACCAAGATGGTGGACGGCACCTACCAAGATGGCGGAATGAGTATGGGCAGAGTGGGGTGTGGTAGACCTCCGGAAGTTTTAAGTTTTTTAAATACATTTTTATATGCATTTTTTAATAATGTTTAAATAATTTTATATAATCTTCAATATTTTTTATATAAATTTTTTGGAATTTTTTTGATCTTTTAGTTTTAAGGTCATACAAGGTCATGGGTACATGGTTAAATTCAAGATCACTTGTTAAGATCATAGGTAATATGAGGACCCCAAAATCTTCCAATTGCTCGTTTTTGCAAGAAAGAGGGGTTTTTTCCCTCCAAATAAGGGGCTGTTTGCTTTTTGAGGGAAAAACGGGAAAATATAATGGAAAAAGAGAATTTTTGGGGTATTTTAGTAGATTTTAAAGGGAAAAAAGAAAAAATTTTTGAGGTAAAATGGCCAACGGGCGACCGCAATGACAGAGCATGAACAGCTCCGGTCCCAGGTCCGGATGTGCCAAAGTCCCCATAATTCCTTTTCTCTGCGGCTAGTAAATTTTATGTTAGGAAATCAGGAGAGCAGTAAATGACAAGGAAATAAAAATTTTCAGTGTCACGGTAAATACGACTCATAATACTAAAAATATACATGAGCGTTAAAAATATACCAAGAACTTAACTAACGACGAAATCAAGATATATCAACAAATAAATTAAAATCTAATTATTAGAAATAAATTGACAAACTCGGAACAAAACTAAGTAAATCCCTTTCGGTTTGGGTAAACTGAATGCACAAACTAACGAAAATAATTAAGACAATAATGCAGAAATGATGAGAGTAAAATTTAAAAATTACGCATCATATAATATGAGTATTTGTTTGTGGAATCATCTGCGCACCAACCTGCTGTGTCTGGTAGTACGGTACAGCACTTAAAAAGTAAGTTCGAGTCAGCTCGCGGATGACAGTCTAGTAAGAAGATGTTTCCTCAAAATGAGACCCAGCCAGTTACGAAAGAATATGTGCGAGTGTGTAATTATGAAGTTAAAAGTCTACATTGCACGGAAATATTATCGTGAAAATCATGTATCCCTAACTATATTGTTATTGCGATTCCTTCTTACCTTTAATTTTTAGGTCTGCATCTAACAAACACTAGTAATACTTATTTACGCCTATCTTATACGTAACTTATTCACACATATGTACCTGTTTGCTAGGTTCCTGCAAGGTAACTTGCCAATGGATGTACCGTATTTCAGAGAGGTGTAGTGTTTACGCACTCTAGTTTTACTGAAGATTGTTGTATTATTCGATCCATGTAGCTGCGAACAAATGTTTGCAACTTCTACATTCATGGTAAATTGGTTTTGTCTCGTAATCCTAAACCATGGCGGTACTCGCACATGACTATAAGTATCTAGTTAGCCGAAGTCCAGCCTCCTTCAAAGACAGATTTTGTATTCGACTCTTTTATCAGTTGACAGGAAGGTAGCTGTGTTTTAAATGTTTAAACATCTTGTTTCAGTTGGGCGTTAAATGAATTTGTTTGAGGAACTGGCGAAATAGTAAATGTATTTGTGTTTTTGACGGTTTGATTGTGTTACTTGGTCGATGCATGGATAACTAGTCGTTACGTCCTTGAGGGTGTTTATTGTTACACGTGGTGGAAGTATACACAGTGGACAGAAGGAAGTAATTAAGCGGGCTTTCAAAAGTGCTTCTCTACTCCGAACTACCCACTTCCCGCTGCTAGATCCGCCAGAACTGCTTCTGTCAGTGCGAGTACCTTTAGAAGTGTTCATTCTGCCCCAAATTGATTGTAGTAGTTATTAATATTTCACTTGAATAATTAGTCAACTGAGTGCTGCAGCAGTGGTTTGATAATTTTTACATCTAGGCGAAGTATTCGCTTACAGTTGGAATAGGAAATGATGCGTCACGTAACGGGATGGGTTACCCAGTCCTGGTACTGTAAGACGGCCCTGTCGCTCGAGGACCCTGCCTGTCGTCTACAGGAACACGCAACGGTATGAAATAATGATTGGCCGTCGTCTATTTGGACCCACAGTTCTCGGAAGCGGTCCGAAGAGCGCGCGGTTTGCCGCAGGAAGGACGTACTGGCTGGCAGGGGGCTGCGTCGCGTGCGACGGGAAATGTTAGATTACAGGATGGGGCCCGGGCCAGCCTGGTGAATCATGCACATACTAATGCATGACTTTCCACTTGATTTCCTGGAGAGCGGCGTGGTCGATACCGTGCCGTGCTCGTCACGGAGACTGTGCCGTCCACCTCCGATACGCGCCGAACTGCCACGTCGAGAGGTCCGGGGTTCGATTCAATTCCCGCCGCCGGGATCACTCCACGATTTTCACCGTGCGTTGTTCGTCAGCACAATGATTTAAACGTTTGTTTGCACCAGCAATACCTTTGTTTATAAGCTATATGGCCAAACAAATATATACAGCTGATTCAAACAAATAGTTTGTTTGTTGTCAGGCAGCTTTTGTTAGCCCAACTAGATGGTTTGGTCAGTTCAATTATTTAGCTGGAAACAAAATCTGTTTTGTTGCATTTCACATTTTGTTTAATCAACCATACCGTATCCTCTCCACCTACACATATCCTCTTTCGTTTCATATATTCTTCGGCAGACAGAGCAACAAGTTTGCCCCTCGGGTACGGCAGTCTAAACAAGTCTACAGTATGTTCACATGTACGAGATCGGAAACAACGTACACGTTTACATTTAAATTTTATTCGTGTAGTTTCACATCGCCATGGAGACTTGTCACAAGTCCCATATTAATAAAATACTAATAAAACTTCTGCACTCATTTGCAAGCGTACAGCAGGACAATTTAGAAGGGAGTCTCCTATATCCACAGCTACAAAACACATGTTCTGTGAGGCAGCGGTTACGTGGGGACTAGAGCCTACCACCAAGGCGGACCGGGCTCGAATCCCGGCTGGTCGACTGTTTTTCTCGAGGTTCTCCAGTTTCCCCCGCCTTTGCATTCTTGTGCTGCGTTGTATACACTCTTCACTCCACCCCACCAGTTCTGTGGTCCCTGTATTACCACTTATCACCATGTCATTAGTCCACGCCGCATCGGACACGGTTACTGTACAGTGCAGTGTGCAGTACTGGGTGTTTTGTCGGTCATTAGGTGTCGGGTTTTGCTTATAACAACCACAGAGCAGATAAATACACATGCGACATTGCTTGGCGGTTCCTGTGATGTGGGTTTACCCATTCTCTGTTCGGCTGCGTGAAACTGTGGGAACGGGTGGAATGTCTGATTGGTTACTGCGTGCCGCGAAAAGTACTGTGTTCGAACCTAATGTCGTTTCATATGCAATCATTTGCTAAAGACTGTTCACGATTAAGTGAGCACGTTTGGAATCCACGTGAGTGAGTGAAGAGATTTGGGCGGCTCTTAACAGCGAGGTCTTGAGAGCGGATGAGGGTGATTGAAGTGAGTATGGAGCAGCGCCGGAATGAAAGGGCGAGGGGAACGGGAGATCTCCGAAAAAAAACCCGCCGACTAGTGGCATCGTCCGGCACGATTGCCAAATGCGAAAATCCAGGAGTAACCCCCTTAGAAAAAAGTCACTGCTCCTTCCTGCGTATATAATCGGCGCACTGTGTTGGTAACGATGGAGGGAAAGTAGTTCCATATCTTAAAGTCGAATAAAAAATGTTCGGTAACCATTTGTGTTAACTTAAATTATATATCTTTCGCCTCCTGTTTTTCTAATGCGCCAAAGTGTAAAAATAAGCAGATTTGTAAAATATTTACTTTTCTAAAATTTCACAGTTTCCCTTGACCGACGTATGAATAAAGATGAGACCTATGACAATGTTAATTTTACATAAGGCGGGAGAATACACAACGTGCATTTAAGTAGGGCTATTAAGAGCTCAGTTAGCCGTTAACAGCCTACATTTATCGTCGTGTTCGTTTAAACTATTATATCCAAGGATTTTTTTTAAGCAGGATAATTATTGTTGCGGGGCTGTAGCGTTCTTGCAAGAGCGTGTTAAACACCAGCGAAAAAAATAATTTATATCCATGCAAGTTTTATTTCCAGTGAAAAAGAAATGTTCGTCGTGCCATTGCTCGAGTTATATTCGAGCATATTCCCCAAAGTGTTTATGTTAATTTTTTTTAATGTGGATTATATTGTACAATGAACTGAAATATGAATCTCGGTATGTTATTTATGTGTGTTCATTGACAGTCGTATTTAGACGGTGGTAGTTCAGTCGGCAGAGAGTGCGCTGTAGTATAGTGTGGCCGTGGCTTGAGGATCGTCTCGCATTATGAGGATTGTAGACATGAAGCGTCGTCATGTCTGACTAGCAAACAGGAGGCCTTGTCTTCTATTTCTGTGGACTGAATTTAAATTGGGCTTCCACCCGAACTCCGGGTAAACAACGGTGCAGTGCCTTAATAACTGCTCCATACAGGTTTGGTTGAATCAAACAAATATTTGTCTGTGCAACTTAAGATTTGTTTGGCTCGACGTACATGTAACAGTTTCAGTTGATGTAGGCCTACAAAAAATGGAAGCCCGAACGAGGTTCGAACCTGTAACATCTGCGGCCGAGCGGTACGCCTTAGCAACCTCAACTTAAGTGACAACTGTTGAAATGTGTATGTTTTTAAATACATACATTTCTATTACTGGACGTGTGCCAATAAATGTTTCAAGTTTTACAACTTTACTTTTTATTTTCCTGTTGAACTTGTTGTATTAGGATTTTTACACAATTAATAAGCATCATTATGCTCTAACAAACACTGCATCTAACCTAATTATCACAAAAAATGCAAACAAACCTTGGAGCTGTATTTTATAACGAACACACTCAAATGAGTTGCCAAACAAATATATACAGTTGATTATACAAAATTCTTTGTTTATAGCCTAATTTTTGTTGGTCCTGCACAAAGGTTTTGTTTATTCAAACGTGTATTTTGTTATATAAATGAAATTAATTTAGCTGCTTTTCAAGTTTTGTCTACTCTACAAAATATTTTGTCGGGCCAAATAATTATATATTTTTGGCACTATACATACAAATCGTTTGTTGACTTTTCTCTCAGTGTACATGAGGTTAAATTCTTAAGTATTTAATTAGTGTGAGAACTAAAATTAAAATAGTTATTCGTAGTGCACCGCTAAGACCGGTGAATGTATTCAGCCCACCTTCTGTTAATCACTCTTTCTGAAACGTCTCTCCGTAATGTCAGATGGCCGCTAAAAGGAATGCTTGACGTGCAACAACTTGTTTCCTTGGGAAAGTGTAATTTTAGTTGTTTGATCACTCTCACAAGTGAGGCAAAATGTACACAATCTATTAAATGCACTTTAATAAAGTTACAGCAAGTTAATTTTAAGAACAAACACGTAACGTTATGAATATAGCCTTACTTTTGTAGTTATGGCTAATTTCTGGGCTGTTACACTGTTGAACTAGCACAGCGATATGTACAAAATATAATAACTACGCAAATCCTGCAACTTTCTTTAAAATGTACTTTTATAAATAGCCTACCGCTATGTTCGTTCGACAAGTAGGTTATATCATCGTCTCAAAAAGATCGAAGTTATCGCAACTACTTATTAATTTTGTTTACCAATATTACTACAAGCCGCTAAAATGAAGGTATCTTCCTATTCGTGTTTGTCATCACTCGTGCTATTTTTATTCCCAATTAAAATACATAAAAATCTGTGGTTTTGGATTAAAATGGTAGCGTTATAATTAGCAGTATTTTTTAAGTTGTGACTGTTTGGTGATACGATGCCGCTCTGGTTACATAATAATTTTACATGGATATTTTGTACACTGCTGAAAAGTTGGCACCTGATTTTTCTGTCTGCTTGATATGTACGCCAAGTTTGAAATTTAAATTAGGACGATTGTAACCCTTCTGGTGGCCACATATTTACGGCAGTGGTTTGCGGCTTAGCTTCACAGCGGATAGTAGTAATTTTTCAAGGAAAGTTCCCGAGACTGGTTAAACTAACTTGCAAGATAGTGGCTGAGTTAGGAGACAAGTCATCTCTCTCGCATTCACGCTAGACTCGTAGAATGAATTTTCGCGGGTTTTAAAAAAAAAGTTATTTACATCGACGACTTAAAGAAAATTGCGTTCTTACTTTCCGTGCACATATGTACAATTTTAACTAATATTTCATTTAGGTAGCGTGGTACGCAGAATGTATTAACTTTTAAATATTGTATAACATGCATAGAAATCAGCTTTAACATTTTTTTTTCTAATTTTTGTTGTTTTATACCTAAGGGTAATTAATAATATTACAAAATATTTCACTGAAAATAATTGAGGCAAGATGAGCTTCAGACACTGTAGAATCGTCTGTTTCTTATTTGGTAGAATTGTGTTTTGGATGCATTAATTGTTTGCATGCGAATCGATCGTCGATTACTTTTTCTTTGCTGCGTCGTTTTTTCCAGTTTGAAAACATGGACTGAGGACTGGTACGTGAAAAGTTCTCTCTTCGCATTCTGCCCCTATGTCGTGATGGTTGCATATTTCAAGTACCAACACTTGCTTTTTAATTGGTTGATTTTCCAAAGAAATAAGCACGTCCATCGACGTACTAAATAAGGTCATTCGTCCGCAGGGGTTGTGGCAGCATCAGATACTTGTAATTACAGAGTAGTCGTTTTGTAATGTCACACAATTATTTTTTTTGAGAATTTAATATTTATTTAGAATTGATTTATGAGTCGTCATCGACTTGGTGGTGTGAAGGTTGCCGCATCGGACTGCAACACTGAACGTTGCAGGTTTGAAGCTGATCTCGGGTGTGCGTGTAAGAATTTCAGTATCTGAAACCAGCTCCGCGGTATCCCATACAACGCATCAGGTGGTTAAGTTAGTATACAGAAGTATACAGAGTTATCACTCCTGAATGTCTTTATTATAAAAGTGAAATACGTCTTCGAATTACGATGGAACTTCACTCCTCGAGTCATTCATCAAAAACTAATCTTAACGTAATTTTCACGACGGGCTAAGTATTAACTAACAGTTTCTCAGTTGGTTCTGTCATGCATTTGTTCTAGAGAACAGTTCAGTGTGGATTTTAAATACGGAATTCACCACTGAGAAACAGGGGAGTATTCGTTAAAAAATGTAAAACGCAGCTGTATATTTGTTGCTATTCTACAAGAAGTGACAGCTCAGTGATTGAAACTATTTTGGTTTGACTGAGTATTAACGGCTCCTGTTTAAACCGGAAAGTAATAAGGGCGGTTTATACATTAAACTTGATGCTATATTGAACCTTAAAACGGCACACACTGCATACCTTCACTGGTATTCTAACTCAGAATACCCCTCGTACTGTAAGGTCGCTGTTCAAGCCAACTAGAGTTCAAAGGTCAGCATTTTCCCGTTTTCCTCTCCTCCACGCTGGGATTGATCGCGGCGGCAATGGAAGCAATACCACGTTTGGTTTACGTGTCAATGTCTATTCTTATGACTCCCGTTTCCCGTGCGTAATAAACCAGGCTGCATATTGACACTATAAGTGCGTTGAAACTGCTAGTCCGAGTAATAATCAGGGCACCCGCATTGAGGTCTGGTGAACATGTACCCGCGTGTGGCCAGTAGCTTAGAGCGGAATATGGGCTCGCCAGCTGCGCTTTAACCACTTTTCAACACTGAATGGCTATTTACCGATACAACTGTCAAAAAAATCTGGCTTCGAAATGTTGTTAGCACACTGGAGCTCTGGCATTGTAGTACGTCTTTTTCCCCTGATCACGTTCTGATGCAATTATGATAGTGGGAAAAGTCAACTACTTGCTAGGACTCGACGTACTGTACAAATGTCCGACAGTTTTCTTTCGTCATTTGCTGCCGTACATGTATGAAGCTACTACGCCATTTCACTGGGCCAATGAGGAGTCTGTTACTGTAAGCAGAACGTTGTGATTGGTCTGCTAAGAACTTAAACCGAGTCAGAAACTTTATCACCCTGTCATAAACGGTGAAAAATTTTCTGGTAAACTTCTTAAACGGCAATGGAAGTTTTAACGTATATGTTGTATGGAAATAATACCACATAATCGGGCTGTAAATATGGGAATATTGTACGCCGCTGTTATACAAAGTTGGCTAGTTCCCTACGCATTTGACGGGTCCGCGGTGGTGTAGTGATCAGATACTCGGCTCCCACGTAGGTGAACCGGGTTCGATTACTGGCGGGGTCACCCCCGCATTTTCGCATGTGGGAATCGTGCCGGACGATGCGGCTAGTCGGCGGGTTTTCTTGGGGATCTCCCGTTTCCCCGGCCCTTGCACTCCGGCGCTGCTTCATACTCCCCACACTTCACCTTCATCGGCTCTGAAGACCTCGATGTTAAGAGCCGCCCAAATCTCTACTCTCCACTACGCAGTTGACTCTTTCGTGAGAAAATGTATAATCATCACCATGGATGTATGGCAGAATAATTTAGCACCATTCTCGGTTTCTCACTATATGTATACATTGATATGGTAAATTTGCAAATAAGTTCTTAGAGAGTAAAAGGATAAACTAGCTAGATTGTTATCGAAGATACGATGGCAAAATAAGTTATGCGATTTCCCTGTGTTTGCTATAATGGCAGGGCGCTGTTAAGAAACTAGAATCACTGTTTGATCACGTTATTTATTTAGCCCTGCTTAAAACTCGTGAGACACGTTGTGGAAGTGCGGAGCAGACGGAAATGAATGTGCTTCAAGTCTGTGTCCTATTAACGTAAACCAGCACTCTCTTCTTACATTCATACTTAAATATATGAAACTGGATCTGCGACCATAATGCATTGTACATCTTGTACCGCTGTATGTTGTTTAAATACTTTTGTCCTTAGAAATATTAGAGAATTATTAAAACTCTTGACACAAAAAATGTAAAAAAACTATTACTAGCATTTTGCACCTGTGGTGAGAAAGCGCCTGCTAATGCGACTCAGCAGGGCCAGGACGGAGAGCCGTAAGCCGTCTGTTAGTAAACTGAGCCCGCAATGGTGAACCGATGACATGCTTCACGGGGCAGAGGGAAGGGGAGAATTTAAATACCCTTAGAAAGTCGTTTGCCCTTTCAGTGCCATGTCTTCCAGATGCAAAAGGCAGGCATGGTGTGTAGAGCCTGCGATGTAACTTGCGTCCCAGCTGCGATATATCGACTAACAGCCTGCTCGCCGTGTTGCTCTGAGTGTTTGTCGGTTCACGTTGTTGGACAGAACGGTTTGAAGTATTCAATATTTTCAAGTCACTCTCGAACCTGGCCACGCCTAGGCCCTTGTTTACGGTACAAAATCAGTAACAGGGCTTTCAAAAGTTAACCGCAAGAAGCTTGTAGCACAAAACGTTCGTATGTCCAGCATGTGCGAAACAATGAGTGAGAACGATAAAGACTTGTTCGGTGCTCATCAGCCGAAGTCTTTGTGCCGATGAGGGTGAATTGACGTTAAGATGAAGCAGCCACAAAATATAATTGAGCTAGGAAACGGGAGTTCCCGGATGAAACCCCATCGCGTTTATCACATGCGAAAATTGGGAATCTAACCATGTTCGCCGTGGTAGGAGACGAATGGTTTCAACACTACACCACCGCTGTCCCCGATAAGTTTCGTTGTCTACTAGTTTAAATATTAAAAACCTTGTGGCATGGAAATACTGGCTGTAATTCCTCCCAAAATTACTGTGTGCAATTGGTAATATTTATGTTAGAATATATACAACAACGTGCACAGTATTTTTGTCATATGTGAATTACAAACTTATTCAGATTAAAAGGAATACGTTTTAGAAGTTCACACACATGCACTCGTTGGGGCAGTGTAATAACGTCGCATCACTCCTTAACCTTTCTCTGCCATTTTAGTCCTCGGCAGTTATCAAACGCTTGCACAGTAGCAATCTGTGTAACTCGTCTTGCAGCGTGAAGCGTCTTCTGCCTCCATAACACAGCTTCTGGTGTTACTTATAGTTCATGTGCGGTAGTTCGGGAGCAAGAAGTTAGATTTTAACGAATATATATTATAATGTAACGTAACGACAGGCGGGAGAAATTGGAAAGATGTGCAGTGTTGCACTGCTGCCTCTGTTGTACTACAATTAAACACAGATCATTCAAGAAATGCTTTATTTCGCTGCCGGCAGCGCTCTTGTTTTTCACGGGAAATAATTGAGTCCTAATGTGGGTGTGGTGACGCGGTTCCGACATCGAACTCAAACCTTGTCTTGTCACCGGCGAAGTGCAGGACCAGGTTTAACTCATATTATCAAATTTCATCCTCAGACGTTGGCCGAGCTGCTCGTGCGATGCTCATTGCTCATCCAGAATACCGAAATTCAGTAATAGAATATCTAAATAGGTTTACACAAAGACGGGAAATAGCCACTTTTATCGTGAACAATAATCGCACGCTCCAGCAAAATGGCGTCACTTGCCAGCAACATGTTGGAACGCCGTTGGCCAATCAGCGCCTCGTAACTTACTTGCTACACGACAGTCCGGGACGTTTCGCAGCACGCAGTAGCCAGTCAGACACAAGACTCGTTCCATAGCCTCGCGGAGCCAATTAGCGAATGGGCAAGCCCGCATCAATGGAACCACCACACAATTTCACTTCAGTATTCTTGAGTATCTGTGGTAGGGTTCTGCATGTGGGAAACTTGACGGACGCTTTTTTTGGCCGCTGTGTATTTTCTCGGCGTACTTCTGTCCCTTTCACCATTGCATTCCGTTGTTGCCCAGCTCTCACCTCGCCCACCCTTCAGGCCAGCCCATGTGTGTTCGTCGGGTAGTGCCAGTCTCCTCTTCTTTCATCCATGTCGACCCTGTCTCATGCAAGGGAGAATGCGTTTGCGTGTAAAATTTCAAAATTTTTAGCCAAGGGAACATGAACAGTCTCCTCTGACAGTAGAACTATTAATGGACGTTTCTCCACTCAATCTCTCTCAGTCACCCATCGGAGTATGTCGGTCTGATTGATCGTCACTTTGCACACGCGCTAAAAATACAGGCTATTCGGAAATTAAACGGCCAAACTACAGGAGGTGATTCCTTACGAAATTTAAGTCGAATGTTGGTATATAGGACACAGTGTACCTAAATGGAATATTAGAGGACATATGAGCCTGTGAAAATTGGGTTTTCAAAACGTATTTTCGCCGAATGTCTTGTACTTTCTGCCAGCGGAAGTGATGGTGGAGATTTGCCTGCAGTGCGTTCCACACGGTCGACGCCCATTTGGCGCCGCTATGGATCGTGTACTAGTGGAGGGCACGTTGTCTCTGTGCTGACGTACCGCTTCCTCAAGCCGAACAGTGCGCACGGACCGCTTCCTCAAGCCGAACAGTGCGCACGGACCGCTTCCTCAAGCCGAACAGTGCGCACGGACCGGGGACGGCCAGCATTACGCATGTGTCTTTGCAACATGGAAAGCATAAGTCACCTTCCTGCTGCGGACTTTGTAGGCGCTGTACAAGGCATTCGGCGAAAATGCCTTTTCAAAACCCAATATTCACACGCTCATATCCCCTTTAATATTCCGTTTAGGTATAGGGTGACCTAAATATATTCGACTTTATTTTCCATAATGAATCACCTCCTGTAGTTTGAACGTTTAATTTCAGAACATTCTGTAAACACGCTTTTCAATGTCAGTGTAGAACCTAAGAGATGACGTCGTAATTTTTTAACATTTTAGAACTCGAACAGTGCACCATCTGTCATGGTTGTACTTGTGCGTGAAATCAGCGTTTGTTAAATTGTAATATTTACATTTATGGCATCCGAATATCGTGGTTTTATTATATGCACTGGAGTTTACGAAAAAACAGTTCGATTGTCACTTGATAGAGGAATACATAGAAGTGATTAGGGCGACTACTAAGTCCACGGCAATTTTGATGTTAACACATGGCCACAAAGATGTTTTTGACGGCACTTAACACGGATGGAATGCCAGGGCGGGGGAAAACTGGAGTGCGTCGAGAAGACTTGTCCAACGACAACGTCCGCCAAACATGCGAAAGTCTGGGTGACGCCGCCGGGGATCGAGCTCGCTTCGCCTTGGTGGGAGGTGATTAGTCTGACCACTGCACTACCGCGGTTCCATCACGTGGCAATGGAAGGCTATAAANGGGGGGGGGGGGGAGGATTGCTCTTCCAAAAGTGTCCAGTTAACCATTAACTAAGTACAATCTTATAAATATAAACCTCTTGTAAATATAAACCCTTGTAAATTGACAAGGAAGGGTTAAACCGCCCTGACTTGAAGGAGGCAGTATTCTGAGTGGCAACAGTCGACTTATGTTCCGTTACGCAGATATTCCGTGTCCCTGCCACGCACCGCCGAACCTTCGTGACTGAACTTTGAAGCGGTCCAATCAGTCTTGGCGTACAACTCACTAATTGAGGTGCATTATCCATGGTTAGCGGCAATTCGAGCTCGAAGACGACCCGCCTGGAAGTACCGTCAATTATTACAGCGCAGTTCTGATTGGAAATCGAGCAAGCGGAGGCCCCGAGCCGAGCTGATCAAATATTTGTGCAGCTATTGACCGGAAGCTGGTACTTAGCCGTGCCTTCAGCCAGTCCTCCACAAGAACAGATCGGCTCGTCGCAACTGGATTGCCCCTCTCGGCCCTGCGAAATGCATAATTAAATACTACTTTTAGTTTTTATTTGTAATGAGTTATGAAACACTCCATACATACTTCCCCGCGCAAAGAGTGGCAATTTACTATTTTTCTGACAGCGACATTTTTGACTCCGCTTTTGTTATCGACCGAAGCACTGCGAACATTTGCTAAGCAGAAATACAGAAGAAATTGGGTCGGATTATTCGAAAATATTTTTTTTCCCTCAGAGAAAAGAAACATAACTGTAGAAAGGTATAGGTTTAGCTCATATGTGCGAAGTACCTTCATTGTTCTGTTAGAATATCTTGTTTATGCGTCTTCATTTAGTAAAACCAGTCCGTTGAATATTATCGTGGGCGTAAGCCTACGCAGTTTAAATGTTTTAGTATCGTTACATGGTACGCTTGAGAGGCGAATTCGAGTTCGTGAGGGATGGAGATCTTAAGAAAATAAAATAACTAAATTCAATAATTACATTTATTCTCAATGCTACAAACAGTCAAACATCTGTTATCTACCAGTCTGAGCGTCCTATTAACTCTTATTATTCTTATTGAGCTTAATATTTAATTACTATCTCCATTTAAATTAAAGTCTTTATCACAGTCTTCACTAATGTCCCTTAAAATGCTACGATTATTTCCACACATTTAGTTAAAACTGTCTATTTTCATCGTCCCTGATGTTTTTTTCACTCACGGAACAAGTCCACAGTCCCGCAGATCAGTCTCACTCTTCACTGCACACAAACTCGTTTCTCTGGAATCACCCAACTGTCGCTTAAGGTCGCACGAGACGCCAAACTCTCGGCTCTTAATCACTCCCTCTCAGAGGCCCGCATGTGGTATGTACACTTGAGGTAGGTGCCGTCTAGAACGTTCTCGGCAATCCAAGTTGTTCTGGGAAAGTTAATGGTGATGACGACTTTCCTGCGTGATAAATGGAGAGATATGAGCTTCTCAGGGTCAGTGAGGCGCGAGCTGCGATAAGTTTACCAGCGTGTGTGGCGGCATCATTTATGGTAGGTCTCTACCTTCGTCTAACATTACAAACTTGACCTCCAGCTCTTGGCGCCTTCCCTCGCAAAGGAAACACCGGGCCGCAAAAAAATTATCGTGTCGGCTCTCTTTCTGTAACTGATACGCGGCTATGGGCCTATCGCTCGCTTGTTCATTCAAAACACATCTTTGATTTGCTGCCGCCGCTATCATATAACTGTTTTCCTTCATTTTCACTCGCTCGAGCGGGATGCGAAGCAGCGAGCGCTTAACAGTGTGTATTTAATATTCATGTTTGTATGCCACAGTAAATTGTAAGGTATAAATGTTTGGAAAACGACATAACCTAAGAGATTTGATTTTTCAAAATTAAATTGCAATTTGGAAAGTTTTACAGAACATATGTATTAAATTTTGAGTATAGCTGGTTCGCGTTTTGAGCAAACAAGTTTGTCGTGTTTTCGTAATGCATGTGCTCCTTGTTAAGTTGGTAGCAATGTAGTAAAAGCATCCCAGGATCTTTTGAACGTTGTATTGAAAGTACGACGTTTAAATTTGTGGACGAAGAGTTTATTTTATTTAGTTTTATGTTTGGTCTGTGCACATATGTGTAATAATTAACATATTAGTAAAGTAATTACATTCCTAACCATTACTAATTTACATTTGAACGGCGCATGCATAAAGTAATCAGATCCACTGCAGTGTTAATTTTTCATGTGGCAGAAGGATACAAATTGGACAGTAAGTAATAAGACTTTCAAATATGTTCTATTAACAGCGAACAGCTAGTGGTTGCCATACGTTCTTTATGCCAGAAGGCACCTTGATTAGCTGATTCTTGAGGAGTCTGTCGTCGGATGTGCGGCACCTGGACAAGCGCACAAGATGTATGTTTGACGGAGACGGCAGGTTGAAGGTCAAGGGACGTGCTTTGCGCACGAACTACAGGGCAACTTCAGCCGGTCTCTGAGGAAATAGGAGAGACGACATACTTTCACCGCGAGGCGAAACACTCGAACTAGTGGTTGAACTGTGCGTGCTCGGGGGACACTCTTGCGTCGACCGCCGTATAGACAGTGGCTCAAAGAGTGTTAGCTCTATGTTGTTACGATGGGCCACATCGTCTCGATAAATATTGAACATCCGCAGTGCATGAGTGAAGAGTGAGGAAAGAGATTTGGGCGGCTCTTAACAGCGAAGTCTTCAGAGCCGATGAGTGTGAAGCGAGGTGAGTATGGAGCAGCGCCGGAATGAGATATCAGAGGAACGGGAGATCCCTGAGAAAACCCGCCGACTAGCGGCATAGTCCGGCACGATTCGCACATGCGAAAACCCTCGAGTGACCCCGCCGGGAATCGAACTCGGTTCGCCTAGGTGGGAGGCGAGTAGTCTAACCACTACACCACCGCGGCCCCCACAGTGCATGAGAAAAGGCAAGCACATGGTGTGCTGCGTAAGGCGGTCGATTACTTGGTGTAGGAACTGCTCTTCAGCGTGTTTGAAATATGGGGTTTTTGACGAAACTATTAAACATGTATGTTTACTTACGAAAAGAAAACTATCACGTGGTAGTTTCACCGCTTGAAGTGACATAGGCACGCACAGCACGACGAAAACACTGCATGTCAGTTCAGAGCCATGCGCGTAGCGGTGTTAGCGTATTTGTTGCACGTGGCAGTGTAGCCCTTATCGCTCCCCTGCATCTTAACTTCAAGACCGAAAATAACTCGTTAGACGACCGCCTTAAGTACGGTTTCTAAAGCGAAAACAAACATGTACGTACCATTAGAATACTGTTTCCTTCGTCGTTTCTTCTAACTTTACCTATCCTGCCTTCATTTGTACATTGTGACAGCTAAAGTAAACTGTATCAGCGACTAACTAAAAGCTGCTGTTCGGCCTGGCTATTCTTGTTTTGTGGACAGAATTGCAGGCCAAATAAAAATACTAAACTTTTCATTGTCGACGCTTTGCAATATTACGAAGTACTTAATGCGTCACAAATACTTTTTCCAAAGGGCGTGGTGGGGGCGGCATATGACAGAAAAAAGAATAAGTTTCCACTACAGGATTGTAAGATTTGCTACTGGATTTTACGCAAAAAAAAAATGCAGCAAAAATGTATGACATGTAATAAAAATACATTCGTTTATCTATAACAATATACACTGGAGATAAAAAAAAAACTGGTATAGGCGTGCGTACGCAAATAACATAGGTGTGGAACCAATCAGAGTAACGCGATGCGGTTGGTAGCGCCTATATAAGACAACAAGCGTCTGGCAAAGTTGCTAGATCGGTTACTGCTGCTGCAATGGCAGGTTATCAAGATTGAACGTGGTGTTATAGTCGGCGCATGAGAGATGGGACATAGCATCTCCGAGGTAGCGATACAATTTGGATTTTCGCGTACGACCATTTCACGAGTGTACCGTGAATATCGGGAATCCTGTAAAACATCAAATCTTCGACATCGCTGCGGCCGGAAAAAGATCGTGAACGAACGGGACAAACGAAGACTGACGAGAATCATTAAACGTGACAGACGTACAACACTTTCTCAAATTGGCGCAGATTTCAATAACTGGGGAATCAACAGGTGCCAGCTTGCGAACTATTCAACGGACTATCATTTATATGGGCTTTCGGAGCTGAAGGCCCACTCGTGTACCGTTGTTGACTGCACGACACAAAGCTTTACACCTCGCCTGGGCCCGCCAACACCGTCATTGGACGGTTGATGACTGCAAACACGTTGCCTGGTCTGCCGAGTATAGTTTCCAATTGTATCGGGCGGATGGACGTGTACGGGTATGGAGGTATCCTCATGAATCCATGGACCCTATATGTCAACAGGGGACTGTTTAAGCTGGTGGAGGCTCTGTCATGGTATGAGGCGTGTGCAGTTGGTGTGAAATGGGACCCCTGATACGTCTAGATACAACTCTGACAGGTGACAGATACGTAAGTATCCTGTCCGATCACCTGCACTCATTCATGTTCATTGTGCATTCCGACGGACGTGGACAATTCCAGCAGGACAACGCGGCACCCCACACGTCGAGAGTTGCTACCAAGTGGCTCCAGGAACACTCTTCTGTCTTTAGACACTTCCATTGGCCATATAAATCACCAGACATGAACATTATTGAGCATATCTGGGATGCCTTGCAACATGTTTTTCAGAAGAGATCTCCTCCGCCTCGCACTCCTATGGATTTGTGGACTGCCCTGCAGGATTCATGGTGTGAATTGCCTCCTTCCTGCATACCTTCAGACATTAGTCGAGTCCATGCCACGTCGTATTGCGGCACTTCTGCTGCTCATGGGGGCCCTACATGATATTAGGCAGGTGTTTCAGTTTTTTTGGCTCTTCAGTGTACAATATAATATTAAATACAAAAACAATATTTTGTTATAAAACTAAAATTATGGGAAAACAGGAAGAACTCATTTACTCCCAGCATAGACGTGCATTTTGGAATTACTTCGCTAACATGCAATTTATTTCTTATAAAAATTGTTATTTCACTTAGTTACGAGAATAATTACGAACACTAATAATTAGTTTATATATAGACTATTGTTACAAGGGATTTCTCACATTTCACTGAAAAAGTCCACTTTCCAGGAGAGGGCAAATATCCCAACCACGGCCCCCTTGTCCCCTCTAGTCTACGCCCATGGCAGTACTGCTAGCGCAAAAGTGTATGTATGCTTCCAGTGTGTTTATCTTTATACACGTGAGACTTTCTTCAATCAAGGTTTTTTGTACTACTTCTTTGTGATGTGCCTGATAATAAAGGACACATGGCATCATAAATAAATAGCATTGAAGGGAGAAGTAAAGGACTGAATTGAAAATATTTTCGTTTTGCCTAGTTTATCTATGAGACAGAGTAGAGAGGTGTTGCGTAACAACTATTAAAAATATTAAAACCAATGCTGTGTGTTTTATTTTGAAAATATATTTGATGTATTCATATGTCAGCCTAACGGTTTGGAAGGAGGATGTGAAGTAACCGGCACTTGGGAAAGTAATAGAAATGCAATTGAAGGGATGAGATTTTGCATTTTGACAGATTTACCATCGACAATTTGTCTTGAAGATCTAGCAACTGAGAGCTGTAATCGCTTTAAGTGTGACACAAATTGGGTGGTCAGGTCGAGGGCCTGGTGGGAGGGATGGAGAGTTCAACACGGTAGTCTCTTTCATAACAATCACGCATTCCTAACACCGATAAACCCAGAAGAATTGTAACATATTTTCTGTTATTTTACAACATTCCCACGATTCCGTTATTATGTCTATTGTCATTTCGCTGTTCGTGTTAAGGGGCCCGCCTACCTGGAGATATTTTCTTCGTTTGAGGCATATAAGCTCTGGAGCGATAAGGGCGAGACTGCCACGCGCATCTAGTGCGCTATCGCCGCTACGCGCAGGGCTTTGAACTTACGAGCAGTGTTCTCGTTGTGCTGCGTGTACTTATGGGTCTTTAAGCAGTCACCCAGTCATTTTATTGGTGGAAAGACTGAATCAAAGTTGAATGCAGGGCATCAAGTATTTGTGTATGTATATGACGCATATATTTTGAGATTAGGCGCTTTGAAAAATCCGTTTGTATCTATGTGGAGTAATCCGAAATTGTATTCGTAATGTGCGCTACATAACAGGGCTCGTATGAAGTGTGTGTTATTTTCGTAGATCAGCACATTGGATGCATGTTTAATGGTTTCATAGAAACACGTGTATTTCAAACACACTGTAACCAAATTCAAGCGCCAGGTAGGCGGGCTTCAACTCTCTTACCGACAAGAGGTAGTTCGCGAAGTATTTAGTTTGCATGTGATTTGCTTGTACACGTTTCGTCCGAACTGTCTGCACGGCATTTAAGAAGCTGCGTCGATAGGATAGAGTGAGTGAGTGTTGAGTTGAGTGATTTTGGCGTCAACAACGAATCTTAAGAACCGATGAGGGTGAAATGAGGTGAGAATGGAGCAGCGCTGGGATGCAAGAGCGGGTTGAATGGGACATCCCCGAGAAAAACCCACCGACTAGCGGCATCGTCCGGCACGATTCCCACTTGCGAAAATGCGGGAGTGACCCGGCCGGGGATTGAACCTTGGCGGGAAGCGAGCAGACTAACCGTTCAGCCACCGCGGCCCCTACAAGAAAGAGTGAAGGATTGTGGTGGATGTGGGGGTGAGAGGGCTTATGTTTCTCATATATCCGGGGTTTAACTTGAGTTTGTCGAGCGATAATGCAGACCGCCTTCTCGGTTTTGGCATTGGACAGTCTCCGAGGTCACGAGGAAAGGCTGGACCCGGGACAAAGCCGCAACCAGCGGGTCATCGAACTGCGGACCCCACGCTTCCCTCCTCACCCTCACTTTTCTGTACCTTTCCCGTCTAAACCACTCTCTCGCTTCTTTGTCACGACGGGTGCAGCGAGCCACGAACCTCGGACCGGTTCCGTGTTTTTTCTACCCCCACCTTCAGGTCGTGTGACGTCACTCCGCAGGCAGCAAGCCGTCTCAGCTTGTTTAATTGCGGGTCTACCGTCTCATCCCCTGTAATATGCCCTCCAGTGTGGCCAACCCAGTCGATTTCTCTACCATGTTTCGTGGATTTTAATTTCTACTTAGTGGCAAAAATTTTTTCTGGTCGTCAGTGGAAAATCTGTTGGAAATATTCGATGAAGTGTGATGGAAATTTTCTGTAAGTAAATACTATACCTGGGTTGTCCAAAAATTGTATTAAATTGTTATTATAAAGCGATAAATATTTATAATATACTTCTGTAGTTTCTATTTTATTAGTTTGGCGGCGTTCGACATTATGTTAATTTTTTATGTTGTTGCTATGTCAGTTTCTGGCGAACTTTTTCACTACTGTAATTATATATTATGCGTATTCATGTACATTAAACTTTATCAAATAAAAATTAGTTTCAAATATATGTTAAACTTTTACTTTAAATAGAATTTAATACGTGGGGCAGTTATTTTTCGAAATATGACTAAATATTATTTTATAACCCAGTGGATTCTGGTGGATTTGCACTGACGGCCTAGTGGAATCCTTTGTATAAAGGTTGGCAACACTGCTACCCTCGCTCCGTCGT
This sequence comes from Clitarchus hookeri, assembly GCA_002778355.1. NCBI lineage: Eukaryota > Metazoa > Arthropoda > Insecta > Phasmatodea > Phasmatidae > Clitarchus > Clitarchus hookeri. The sequence goes on along the minus strand of NQII01000492.1, from coordinate 688,158 downwards.
GCCATTACAAACATTTGTACTGTATGCTGAGAACCTTTACTCTCTGCTGAGACGAGCCTTACTTCCAGGCTTCGCCAATCTTGGGCAAGTGATTGCGCGATCAGGGAATTATGGCTCTTACTCACGCTCCGATACAGTTCGAGTGCAGTTCGTTTCTTGGAAGTTTGCGGGCGCGACCATTTACCACATCGTGAGCTAGAAATAATCACCATGCCGGTGCTCGAGTTTGTGGGAGCGCCCCCCCTAACATTTCTCACAGTGTCGCAGTGCCTTCATTCGACGATTAAGCGGCCGTACTCACACCCGACCTCTTCAGTTAACTTCAAAAGTCATTTCGCAGTGCAAGTCAAGTATTATCCGGCGTTACGAAACACTACAGTTCAAATGGGTGAAGAATTGCAAACCTAATATAATAGCACAGCTTAAAAATTAAAAACATACTGTATTTACACAGTTCTTTTGATAATAAACGAAGTCAGAAATAGTTATGTTAAAAAATAATAAAAATAAAGTAATTAATTACAAGTTTGTAGATTTAGAAATAATAATCACACGCGAAACCAGCAATAAACATCAGCATTAAGCAACGTGCAAAGATTCAACACAGTCAATAATTAAAATTTGATGTACCGGAATTTTGTTTTACTATATAGGCCCAATTGCTTAAAAATGTGGCCAGAAGAATATATATTTCGTAATTCTAATTGCCTGCTGTACCNTTTTTTTTTTTTTTTTTTTTTTTTTGCGGATTATTAAAGTGCTAGCTTTGTGCCAGTTGGCTTATCGAGGAGTGACTTACACACTGAAACTAACCTCATAAACATTCACCTAGAAATGGGTCAGGCATAAAAAGGTTATCCGAGATTTGAACCAGGAACCTCATGATTCAAACTTACCCCATTAACCTTGTCTGCCATACGATGTAGACTACTTTTTATTATGGCCAGTCACTCTTGTTAGTAGGAGCGTAGTCTCTTCAGAATTTATGGTCGTGCGGGTGGGCAATATAATATATGTGACGGCGGCAGGTTTTGTTTTTTAAGCTACGTCCAGGTGACCTTGTAGGCATGCACGGCTTGTGACGCCATGGTCGCGTAACACCACGCCCTTGCCCTTCCAGAAACAAGCTGACTGGACAACTGCGTATGGAAACAAGCCTAATGTTGTGGAAGATGATTTTCTTGTACCGGGATAGTTATAGAAAAGTTTTTGTCAAAGTAACTGCTGTTAAAACAACCAATCGCATATTTTATTGTTTAGTGTGGTATTTCGTAGTTCGTGCGTCCACGCACGACGTATGCATAATACGCTTGCGAACAAGCGGGTTACTCTGGGTTAAAACAGTCATCCGGTGGTTACTATTAAGGTATTATACTTTCGCCAGATTTGTGACGTAGTCGACGCAAAATACTGTGCATTACGTGAACATCTGCGGATCGTCCTTAGGTGACTGCATTGATATATGCTTGAGAATTTTCAAAAATACAGCATCGCCCTTAGCTTCGTTCATTTTTTTCCTCGAACGCGCAAATATCTACATGTCACGCCGACGTCTCCTTAATCCAACATACCTGTATGTACTGAGCCGGTATACATTACGATGTCCTCGTTCTTTGGGGATATTTGCGGCGTAATATTACGTCGCCAGTAGTTTTCAGGAAGTTCTCTGCAACTGTTATTACGTCGGCAGCACACAAAGTGTAAATTTATTAAATGAGCACGATGGATTATCTACCGTGATACCTGATTTTCTTGAACATCTTGTCTGTCTAGTTATATTTCAAAACGCTATAGCCCATATCCACTTTAGATGCGTCTTAGTGTTTGCCTGCGAATCACAGATGTTCACTACAACAGTAAATTATGATTGGCCCAGTAAATTACCAAATATCTTCTCACATAGACACGCGGATAGAAACAAAATTAAAACTGCAAATATATACGTAGGATATTGAAGTCTAAGCTGCATGGAACACTTTTCGCGAAATTCGGGTATCCCTTATTATTTTTCACTTGGGGTAAACTTGGTGAACGTTGCCGTCGGTTAGTGTGTTTCTCGGGATGCTTCAGTTTACACCTTCATTGCATTCCGTCGCTGCTCAATATCTACCTCGCTTCACCTCCATTGGCACTGTTAAGCGTCTTCCCAAGTATATCACGCTCATTCACCAGGGTGTCTTGGTTTTCTCTTTTTACATATCTTCGTTATCACACTTCATGACTGAACTTCAAAAATCAAAGTTTTAAATGGCATAGCGCACCATTTAATAGAAATTTCGAAATGGTTCAGTTTCAATTATATTCATGTTTTCTAATGTTGGACAAAAATGATTAAATAATGAGGGAACTCTTGCTTACGGTTATAGATGTGAAACGAGTAATGGGAAAAACATAAGTTGAAAGGCTTGATTTTTAATATTGATTTTATAAATTAAGTTATGGAGGAATATACGTAAACCCAAGATGGCGGGAGCAAGCTGAGAAGCCATCCGTCATCCTCCGGAGAGACTGGTGTAGGTAGGCCTGACTGGAAGAAGCCGCGCAGGTGTGTCTAGAGACAACCCCGCACAGTTTCCACACTCACGTCTGCGTCACCTCTCCCTGCTGGCGTCTGCGGCGGCCTGCTTCCTGCCTGCCATAAAGTACAGCCAGCCCCGTAAAGCGCTGACGCCGCTCTTATCTGTTTGGTCAGTGTCAAAGCCTGCTCACCTGCTTTATTGGCCGCTGTAAATTCCGTGCAC
>NQII01000492.1:616552-676197 GCA_002778355.1 Clitarchus hookeri | reverse complement strand
GCCGAAATGGCGGCGTGTTGGCGCTCCGAACAGACAGTTGAATCATGTTCGACGCAGTCTCCGCAGCGCGAAGGTTTCCTTCTGTAGTGCAGTTGTGAACGTGGCCTCTGTTACCGGCTACTTCGCCGCTGAGGCGAGCTGTCGCAGACTGGAGCTTACCGGCTTCACCTGTTGTGCAGAAATTCTTCGTTTTCGTGTCATAATTTCATTTTTAGAGGTATTATTGAAAATATTTGATTATAGAAAAGTTACAATTTATGAATTGTGTAACACATGGAATTTTAATTGTTATTTTAATTATTTTGATGATCTAGGTTTGAGATAATAGACGTATATCATTTTAGAGTAGGGGGAAGTCCCGTAACACCGGACGGCACCTAGTATCGGACACTCGTACTATCTCGGCAAGTAGCAACGCGTTCGTTTCAAAAACGTTAGGAAGGGGGCGGGGGGACCTTAGCGATACACGGTCGCGGGACGCGGTTTGCCAGTGACGCGCGAGTCCAAGGTGGGAGCACTCGATTGCTGCTTTTGGCGGGAATACACTGCGTCACGTAAGATCGAAGTGAGTGTTACTGCTATGTTTTTGTGTTTAAATGTTTATGGTAATTATTATTACACGTAATGTTCCATAAACATTCGAAGTTTGTGAAAGATTTTGTTGATTTCCAAACAAGTTTTGGTAAAAACACGTAATTTTGGGGATTCTTTGTCCCCTGGTACCGGACACAAAGTCGTCCCTTAACGCCAAACAATAAACAAGTTGTTTTTTCTCGCACGCAATTGTGCGTGTGTGTGTGTGTATATATATATATATATATATATATATATATAAAATTGTTGTACGTTGTTTTACAGGATTGTGGAACGGAGAGAAATCGAAATGGAAGAGACGAAAAAGAAAGGAAAATGGGACCAACAAAATTTACAAACTGCGGTAGACAAGGTTTTGTCCAAATAAATGAGTTTGAGAGAAGCTTCTTTGCGCTACAACGTTCGAAAAAGCACTCTACATGATAAAACGTCGTTATTGAACCGTGGATAAGAAGTAACGTTGCAACGAAAGATCGGTAGATTCACTAACACCTTCTCACCCGAGTACAAAGAAGTTATAGCGGAACACGTAAAAGATTTGTCCAATAGATATCTGCCGCTGATGAGAAAGGAGTTTCTGAAGTTAGTTTTTGACTTGGCTGAAGCTTTGAAGATTCGTCATCGATTTAATAAAGAGAAAGGTGCTGCTGATAAGCATTTTTACTACGATTTCATGCAGAGACATCCTGACATATCGCTGAAAGCACCAACAATCAACAGTCCCAAGCCATCGACTAGCTTTGATCCAGATGTTGTCCAGATTGCCCATAGTTTGTCGCAATTGCCAGATGCTGCCAAAAAAAAAACAAAACGATCAGTTGCTCGGAAGAGAAAATGTGAAAAAAGTGAAATTCTAACTTCATCACCATACAAAATTGCTGTTGAAGAAAAAGAGAATGAAAATAACGTTAAGGGCAAAAATAAGTTTAGAAAAGCTCTACAAGAGAAGGGGAAACAAACCAAAGGTTTAAAGGCCAAAGGAAAAAGTGGAGATAAAGCAAAGAACAAGGAACCGCTAACTCAAATATCTGTCATAGGAACTACTTGCGTAGTGTGCTTAGAGGACCACGACGAAGACTGGATACGGTGCTCCAGCTGCCGTGGGTGGGCTCATGAAGCATGTGCAGACATCCCAGAATGTTCAGAGGCCTACATATGCGATCGATGCATGATATTTTGAAGATGTCCGGCGCTGGGGGCTCTAAGTTAAGTCCGTCCGGTACTAGGTGCCACTTGCAGTGATTGCAACTTATTTTACCAAAGTTTGATTTAAGTTTTTAAGTTTGTTTATGCAGAAGTTGCATTTTTGTTAATTTATTTGGATTTTAAACTTTGTTGACGTAGTAAATTCATAAATAAAGGTAATTTCTCGAAGCAGGTTTTTTTTATTGTCTGAAAACCTTAGGCGTCCGCCACTAGGGGACTTCCCCCTATAAATTTCTTTAACTAACTTACAAACCATAATTGAATGCCGTACGAATTATTTATTTATTTTGACATTGTTTTTCATGTAGGTTAGAATTTTATCAGCTAGCTGAACTGTCAGTCTCGTTTGTTTACACTTAATAGGAATCTATTTTATTAATATCAGAACTGGTAAAAAAATTTAATTTCTCCTTGAGAGAGAAAGTTTCAGCATTTTGTTATGTGTAAATATTTTATGTTATAACTATGTGAGGCGATACTAGCTAGCCTATGAGAGAATTTGTTTATTTTAAAATTAAATCGTTGAAAATTTTTACTTTCTCTGCGAACGTTTAAAATTTTTTTAGGAAGTTTTAAGCCATATTGGATTCTTCGCCAGAGCTGTGGTGATCTGAGGTGATCACATGGCTAGGAATTTGCATAATTTAGTGATATACGAGTCCGAATAGCTATAAAACCTGTCAACGACGATGGTACAAAGACGTGATAATATTTTCAAACAAAGGAGAGGCCTGAGTTCGGACGACAACCGTGTCAAATATTAGTTATTTTTCGCCTTCCGCTATCTTATAAAGTGAATGTGCAAGGACTGTATTTACGCACATATAAGCCAGTGAGCTTAATATTTAGGGAAGAGCTCGACGTAGAAGAGGAACTACTAAAGCTGCGATGATGTCTACAATGACATTTTTATGTGACTACTTCGGCTAGCTGCTGTCTACGACGACCGACAAAGACCCTGTAAGAAAGAGACATGATATTTAATATATATTCCATGTTCAAGCATAAATGTTGACTAGCTAGTGTCGGCAGCAATATCTATAATTTGAGAGTTGTGAATTAGTAGTTTTAATAATAAAGTTTTATTGGTGGTCACATATCTGTTGGGTTGTACTTCTCATATGTTCTGCATCGTAAGCCGGGCAAAGAACACTCACGTACACTATTTATTAAAATTTTGATGTTACATTACACACTACATTACAGTTATTTTATACTTTTGTATCTAATTTTCACAGTGTGTTATTTCCTGCTTGCAAAAAGACAAGGACTTATTGATAAAATATTAATATTTTCCTGACTTTTAACAACAAGCAGATAAGACAGAATTAAAATTACGCACAAAAATATTTAACAACTCGTAAAATGCAAATTTTCTGTAATCGTTCATTGTCAGTAATTAATATGAATCCGAAATTAAGACGTGAAAACGAAGAGTTTCTGCAAAAGGGGTGAAGCCTAGTCTTAAGGTCCATCTGAGAGTCGCTTAAAAAATCCTAGGTTTATGTTTAAAAAAAAAAGATTCAACACTGTCCTAGTTTTCTGTTGAAACCAGCACGGCGAACTGCGTTTGATTGAACCCGAATTTTCGTACAGTGTGTGGATAACCAGTCGTTGCAGTTGACATGTGTGTTTTTTTTTAGGTATGATCCTGTTTCGTTCAACATTGCATCCCATCGCTGCTCTATCTTCACCTAAATAATTATGATTTACAACAAACTTACCTTTGCCGTGAACATCTGTAAATTACAAAAATCCAAGGTTTATGCGAAATCATGATTCATCGCATTTTTTGGCTTACGCAGATCAATAGCGATTCGCGCCTTAATTCTAACTTTACGCTGAACAACTGATTTAAACTGCGATTACCCAGATATCTATTTTAGCTAATGCTGGAATACTTTGAGAATCCAGTATCCTAGGTTTATGCTGAACTGTTGTGATTTACGAAAGATCAAAGTTCGTTTTATTTTTTCAGTTTCGTTTAACAATGTAGATTGTTGAAATACTGTTCCATGCAGGCGCACAGTGCACACATGAAAACCGTTTGGTCACGCGTTTATTTACAATTTCACTTTGAGAGAAAGGAGTTGCTCTAACAAATTATTTATTTAACTAAACATAATCTCAAATGCAACAAAACTTCTTTTGTTCAGCTGACAAAATTTACCCTTGAGTTGACCAAACCTTTAGTTGGGGCAAAAAATCTGCTTGGCAACATAATACTTTGATGAATAAACTGTATACATTTGTTTGGCCATATACAAACAGGTTTTACGGCCCGAAGGCTGGCACACCCTCCATCCTCCCTTACTGCAACTGTACTCGGATGAGTAAGACAGTGCACAGCAATCTCTCTTCTTCTGCTCTTCGGGCCATTCAATGTTCTTAGTGCCATACTCGGTATTCTACAAGTTTTCTCTGTAAAACCTGCCCTCCTTGGGATTTTCAATCAGTACTTTGTACAGCAGGCTCTGTAATCGGTTGACCTTTGGTACCAACCAATATGCCTGAGTACTGCTAATTTGAGAGTTTTTACGTACAAGCCATTCCACCGTAGTGGACATCAATTCCTTAGATCCATCATGTGCCTAATTGACACTTGCTTCAATATTCTGGTCAAAGTTACCGGTACCCAAGAAGCCACCCCCACTCTCATTTTCAGACTGAATAAATTTCAGCCGATTCCTTGACCTGGGCACTTCGGAGCCTTTACTAGCCCCGGGTCTTTCCTCAACCTTTTCAGTAGGATGTACACTACCAACTACCTGTATTTTGCTATGGAAGGCCTTAAGTATTTTTTGTTGTTGTCCTACTCATACAAACGCTTCTGCCTTCCTCTTTGCTATATGTAGGTCAACTTGTAACTCTACTTCTTCGTCTGAACTTTCTGAGCCAGACTTATCTTGTTCTCTTGTGCGTACTACTGGTATAAAGTCCATATATATATATATGGTCATCTTTTCTGCCTTCTGATCCTTGTACGCCCTCTTCCCCCTCCTCTTCATCATATATCTCTGCCATCCAGGATTAGACCACACTCCTTTCTATGCCACTTATTGCATACCAGATTTGCTGGTGCCATTTGGACTCTTTAGGGGACATCTCAAATTGCTCCCAATCAAAATATTGGTCCATCAGTCGGTTCACCGCCGTCGTGGCCACTGACTTCGGAACATCTCCTTGTCCGAATAATCCCTTTAGTTCCCTTCGTCTTTCCTTCATGGGTTTTGGTTTGACATTCAGCAGCAAAGCATCTTTCATGGACATTTTAACACATTTAAATGGACTTGTTTTAGATGCCATTGTGCACTTACGTCACTGTAAGTCCTACACAAATTATCACTACGCATACAACAGTTCAACAGTTCTAGACACTACAGTTCAAATAACACATATAGAGTCCACTCTGTCCACACTACTAGTTCGGGGAGGACTCCGCCTCCTAGGTCAGGGGCCAAGGCCCAAAGCCAACACTGTTCTTCTTTGCTCCCTCATAGCCGTCTCTGAGAAACCTCCAAGAGGTTTATGGCCACACACAAACCTACTTGCACAGGTTCGGTGGACTAATGACCTCACAGTCCGTTTCTCCACCCGGCTATGCAGAGGCGAGGAGCACAGTACCGCCCTGCCCTCTTCAGGCTCTATAACCTGTAATCCAGAGACAGTAATATTTTCATCAATGAATCAACCCTCATCTCAGTCACCATGCACTGGGTTGATTTCCTTAAGGCACAAATTGTTAAGGGGGTTTAGCTCGGGGTGGCACCATTCCGGGCAGTCCCCCGAGAAAACCATGTACAAACGAAATAAAAACAAACAAATGAATTTTTGACTCGGACAAACACGTCTATCAGTGGTTTTGCAATCACGTAATATTTTGATGTGCCCTAAGCATACATCAGGCCTACTTCACACAACCAGTTAACTACGAGTTCTGTTTCACCTTGTTGCTACTAGGCCACCTGAGTTATACAGGGTGGTGCCCAGTAGCTTATATAGTTAAATTATTTAGGTGCAGACTAAGGGCACCTCAGGTTGTTGCATTAGGTGTAAACAAATACTCGTATTCTCCGTTATTTAACACACCAAGATTTTATTGATCTGAAGGTCACATAGTTATTTACACACACTGGCGAGACTGATCCCCCTCTAGTCGTAAGCCTGAAGGGCTGGTGGGCTGAATACTATGCGTCGGGGAAGGTTGTTGAAGGGAGACGTTTCTCTACTTATCTGTGACTGTGGCTTTTGGTGAGTTGTCTTCGTTGGTAGCTGAGGCATGGCGAGTTGGGTGGCCCTTGTTCAGGCCCTCGGACTGGCTCTCGTTGGCGTGCTGTAACTGGCTCTCGTTGGCGTGCTGTACTAAGTTGGCTTTTTCCTGCGGCTTTGACGGACTCTCTCTGAGGTCCGGGATTGGTTCCCGTGACTTGTGCTTTCCCTGCGACCCCGGCTGTCGTTTCTGGTTGGAGAGTGCATCCTCCTCGTCTCGCTTCCGGCCCGCGTTTCTGCATTCCTCACCACGGAAACTGCCACTACGTTTTCGGAAATGAACTCGTAAGTTCTCGGTTCTTTTACTGGGTTTGTCTTGGGAATTTGCACATGAAGTTTCGGCTGTTTTTGGTTCTCTCCTCGGTGACGTTACTATTGACTGACTGACTGACTGACTGCTCGCCTCGTCGCCATACGGCGCACGACTACGTCTCGGGGAATGGCGCCTCTCGGAATGGGCTGCCACTCGTTTCCGGGAATTTACTCATATTCTCGGCACTGTTCTCGTCACACGACTGATTACTCCTGTGTCTGATTCGGCTTCTCCCGTTTCGGCTGCATCCATCTCGTCTCGCGGCTGTACCGCCGAACAACTCCTGTCTCGGCTGGCGATAATTGCTCCCGAACAACTGACTGAATAACTGACTGCATGGGCCGGGTCCGACTCCGGCCCTTCATACGACTGCCTCTCGCCTAACTGCCTTCTCTGTCTCGCATCGCAGCTGCCGAACAACTCCTCGTCAACGACTGATTCCCTGCTGCTCCGAACGACTGACCACAACTCAGCAGTTTGTCGCGACAGAAATCGGGAATTCCCTGGTGTCCCTCGCACGTTTTTTGGGTAGGGATTTCGTGTTTCGTCAGCTCTTCGCGCACTCAAACTAAGGTGGAGGGAGGGGTGTGATAAGCGTCCCTGGGGTTCCTGGGAGCTGTGTCTGCACTAATCTCGTAGGGGGTTCCCTTGATTCTTTCGCCGAGGGCTTATTACAGCTATTTTTCGGGACTTTCCCTGTTTTTCTCTAGCTTCGGTTCTTCCCCCGCGTGTCCTTATACGGCGGGACTTCCTCCGAGGATATATCTCAGGGTGTGAATACAGCGCAATTCCTACCCTATGTACCCATCACACGTCAACCTGACACTAGCAACAACCATTCTTAAGACAGAGGTACATAAATTACACAAATGAAATTATTTTCCGGAAGACAATTAAATTGCGCACTTATTTCTAGCTATTGTGCATAAAACCATACATTTTTTCCACATACAACATGTCTATGATCTTGTACACGGTGGCTGAACGGGTCAGTAAATATTCTTTGCGTTAGTTTTATTTTTAAATTATTCAGTACTGAACTTTGTTAAACACACACACACAAACAAACAAAAGCAAGGGAATTATTTGTTATAACCTACCTTACTACGAAGTTTAGCTAGTGTCAGATTTCCTGTGTGCCCATGGCGACGTGCTTGAGTTAGGAATTTGAAGGAACGTGCTCGTTAAAGAGGTGCAATTGTACTTCTCCAACAACAAGGAACTCAATGTGAAGTTACACTCGTTCAATTGGTCGATCTTACAGAACGTCTGTATGTTCTTTGATATACCATAAATATAATGTTTACAATTTTTTTCTATTTCTTATTTATATAAATTTTTAATACTGCAGTGTGTATTAAAATGCTTTATTGTGTAAAACAATTGTAAACTTACAAGTTTATTTTCCTGGTAGGTTGCTTTCATATTTCATGTTATAACTGATAATAAGAACATTGTTTCATCTTATATGTACATTAAACTTTTCGAAATTGTTTGCTTGAAATATTAATGACTTAATTGAATTTTTTTTGTCAACAATATAATGATTATCTAGGCCTATATGCAATAAATCAATGTACGGTTTTCAAATATAAATAATTTGCTTTGTTAATGAACCTGCGCTGTCCTCCTTTGTAATGGAATGTCCTCATTTTCCAGAATTAATGTCCTCCATTTTTACCTTGAGTGTCTGGAACCTCAGCCGAGATTTACTGAACAATGCACGGGCTGTATTGCTGTTCATGTCCGAAAACGGCCCTACTCAATATTAAACGGCTTTTCTGACAAGTATACGGCGGGTAATGTCCGTTGTAAAACGTCGGGTGCACATTTCACCATAAACCGGCTAATCGCCCAGTTTGTGGCGGCTAACTCTCGTTAGCAACGCGTTACATTGCCTTATAACCCAAACTTCATACTGCATTTGAAAGATCCTTTTGTTTTTATCGGTTGGAATAAGTTAACTAGATACACACGATACACTCTTAATTGAACGGTTTTTTAACAGGAAACTATTTTGGAGTGAATGAAGCTAGGAGAGAGGCAGTTTGCCTAATTATATTGTAAGAATTTGAAATACCTGTAACTAATTTTCGGACCGCGGGTTTACGTTTCAGGAGATTGAAGCTACTTCGCCATGCAAACTAAACTAGACTGTATCCAGATCAAACAGTGTTAAGACTTAAGAGAAATACTAAAATTGATCGGCATTAGAAGAGGAAAGTAAGTTACTGGCTTTAGTTCTCTCATATAACGTTATGTGGTAGAATTTTATTGGACGAAAATAATGGTGTTGTGTATCTGATATTTGCAAGCCGACAGCCTTTTTTGATCGTTACAGCATACTGTTACGTGTCGCTGGTCTGCGCGGCTGATCTTGGCTCGTCTCGTGCGAACGTGCGGGAGAGAAGGGCAGAGTAGTGGTGATAACGGGGCGGCAAGACAATGGAATGTTTTGAATGACAAACAAGCTATAATCCTACCAGCGTATTGTGTTATGAAGGCATTCTGCCGCGACAACCCTTTGGCGGCTCGCCGCTCCTGATCTTCGGCGGATAGGATTTCTGATGTTATCTGAAGAATCACGAACGATATAAAAGTGTTATAGGCCTCCGAACCGGAGTAGTTGTCTAATGGATGAGTGGCTGAGTTCCGACCGATAGACGACGGGCAGCGAGAGAAGTGACCAGCGGAAGGGAAATCTGCGACTGCGAGTATCAAGCAGTGAAGAATGCAGCTGGCAGGCTGGTCTATTGTACTAGATGCGTGAGTGAAAGACATTATAAATGATGGCAACAGATATACTGAACATGTGTTAATGATGAGTATGAGTTAATTGACTTCAACCAAACAGAGACATTAATTAAGAACGACGTTAATTAGAGTTGAAATGGACATCAAATATTGCGCTCACTGTTAAATAAAAAGAGTAATAGTTGAACCAGATAATTTGATGCTATAAATATTAGCTGTATGAATAAATTAGGAATCGAATTTAGTTTTTTTTAATTTTTCTAAGGCCTCCATCCTTTACGAACTCAGATACGCCTCTCAAGCGTCCCATGTAACAATACTAATTAAAACGGTATGGCTTAGCTTAACCTAACGTAATATTTTTGTAACTTATCTAAACCAACTTAAATTTATCGCCTATTTAAAGTTTTGTTACCAGTCGTAGCCTAGCATGCCCAAGACTCTATATAACATCCTTAATGTATCTCTTCTAGCTTAAAAGACTCCATATTTATATTATTTTAAACTACGTTGTGTAGGTGACTGACATTGACATGTAATAAGAACGATGTGATATTTTTTAACGTTTAGGCTATCGTATAATGGCGTTCACCATTATCTGCTAGTGATCTGTAAAGCTGCCAGTTACATCATAAAGCAAATTGTGGTGTGAAACTTGTGGCTATTTATTATTAATTAATAAGCGCATAATACATTATCGATTCATGAGCTATTGCACAAAACCAGAGTAACAAAGCCTTTAGGCTGTTTCCAGAAGTGCTACTTACTTTCTCATTCAGGTGTGCAAATAACACACTGGAATATTTTTTATCTACACTCTAAATTAGAATCAGTGAAAAACCACTGATTCGCAATTAAATTCAACAACCCGAATGAGTGAAAATGACTCCATTTATAATAAGTGGAAAATCACTGATTGTTTCAGTGAAAAAATTTCGCTAATTGAGAATGTGACGGCTGACTGCAGTGGCGAATTAAATATTGTTTTTATTGAATTTAGCCAAATCATTACGTGAAATAAACACATTTACGATAGTTTACTACCTATATTGCGCAATTTAAAAAAGTAAAAAAAAAAAAAAAAAGGCCCTTTTAGAGGTGGTCGGGAGTGAACTCGTACACCATTTCCACTTCGAGTTTTGGCTGTCAACATACCTTCTGCGCTACTAAGTCAAGATGTTAGTCAAGTGGAAAATATATGTCTTATACTTCTTAACGAAATCGTAAATATTTAAATTGTATGCCCTTACTTTTCTTTTTTGGTTTAATTGGTACCGTTTGGATTGTTAAAACTAATAGTAAAACGAAATCAAAGACGTAAAAAACGGAATGAAAGGCTGGCTGTTCATATTGCCTCGTAAAATTATGTTTTTAAAGACGAGACACATTTTAGAAAGTATTTTGTATTTGTTTTATTAGTTTATTCGTTGTTATTTCACTTGATAATCGTTGTTTAACCATTTTTAAATGTTGTTTGACGGCCATTTTTACATGCTGTTTAACGGATCCATCAGTCAAAAAACAAACCACTTGAAAAAACAGTGAAGAAAATGACTGATGAATCAGTGGACAATGTCAATGAATCAATAAGTGAGTTAAATCTGGCATTTTTTCACTGATTCATCAGTTAAATTCACTGAAGTTACTGTGGAATCAGCTATGCATTGTTGCCTGATTGAAACCGTGACAATGCCACTTATTCAGATTTAGAGTGTACTTTAACATATCCTCAAAATCCACCAGACACAGCAAATTAGTGTTTGCTGTCTGATATTGGTCATTTTGAAAATCTGTTAAGAAGTTACGTGTTGTTGGTTCAATTATATTAATGCCCGAATAGCAAAGGAACTTTATACGTATAGTACATGACTTTTAAATCGCACTGATAAAACCATGTGATTTAGGTGATTCCGATTTTCGCTCATTTACGAGCTGTTTCTTCGACGTAACTATAATGTTACCGACGGTCTACGATGCGTGCTTCAGAATGGATTGGGCAGGTGGCTGGCCAGAAAAACAGGAGGTCCCTATTTTTTTATCCCTGGGGTTAATGCAAACAAATAGAATAACTCGCATGGATTTGAACGTGGTCATAATTCGCATTTTTCTATGCCTATATTTAGTGTACGAGTGATTCGCATTAATGGGCCCAAAAAAACCGGACGGCGTTTTCTAAACAACCAATTAAAATTAATGATTGCATAAAACATTGTAGACAAAGTTCGAGAATTCACATGCAGTCTATGCGTTATAATGCACGATTGCTAATTGTATCTTTATTTAGGAATGTATCAAAATTTTCTTTGCAAAATGAAGCATTTTCATACAAATGTATTTAAACAGAAACACGTAGTATTATTTTTAATCTAATTTTTATTTATCACCGTTTGTATTATTTAGATTCCTTAACGTTTAATGATTATCTCTCTCTCTCTCTCTCTCTCTCTCTCTTTCTCTTAGAAACATTTTCATTAATCTTGTATTAATTTTTCAGTCAGTGTTATATTACACGTAAAAAAAAATCAGGACATTCATTAAAGCAGGCTATTTTTAATAGTTGGCAAAAGGTTCACAATCGTATCTATTCATATAACTCGCTCTTGCATTGGCAATTCTTCGTTTGGTTACGTGAAATATGGCAACGCCCCGCATCGTGCTCATTGGCTAATGGTATCTGTATTTTATCTCTGCAGTACAGCATTTTAGATCTGTGTGACGAATTCACGAAGACTAAATAACCCCCTTTGTTCCGAATTTTTAAACCAAATTAATATGACGAAACTCGGTGGAAGAAATTAGACCATCCGGCTGAGTATGACCTTTAAAAAGGGTCGTGTCAGAAAACAGTGGCGTACGTGTATAAAATACGTGAATTAAGATAACGGCTTGATAAACATTCTTCATGAGCGTCACTGTGTGAGGGCGTGCAAATAAATCACTGGTTCCAAACGTTTACCAGTTGTGTGGCCAGGTGCGAAAAGTGACAGGTATGGAAGCAATTACGACTTCAATGACGCATGTAGACGTTAAATCCCTCAGCATATTGGTTCATTTTAGGCATTTCGCGTGGTTAATGCCATTCTGCCCATCATTGTGCAAATTCAGAAACCAGAACCAATAGTTATTTGACTTTCTGTTGGTAATACTATTCTTGATTGATTGCGACGTCCCTAGTACTAATTTGCTTTAGCTTGACAGCATCAGGCTTTCAACACCGAACTGATGTTTGTACCTGACATAACATACTTTTGGCTAAGAGTTAACAACTCCATTACACTTGGTGTTCCTGAAACTAGCCTGTCTCACCAAAACAGCACATCTCCCACGTCCAGCCTTTGGCCGATACTGGTAGGCCGCAGTTTTATAAATGGCTGCTATCCGATGCAGTCCAGCGATAGAGGCGCTCTCCTCATGAGTGCTAGGGGGCAATCTTTGTTAGTTAACATACGTTAAGTACTTGCGGCGCTAATAATATATTTTACTGCAACTTGTGTACTGATGCAGTAATATCACACGAAGTAGTTTACCTGCTTTCAGGGACAATTTCCGCGCAGTGCTGAAAGCCTTTGTGTTCTATTTTGATAACAGAACATCGTTCCAACACACCCGTGTCGTGGTGTAGTCTAGGGCGCAGAAAATGTGCTCGCGAGTGTCATTACGGCGCCTTCTTACTTACCACTCCAGCCAGTCGTGTGCCAAGCCTGGCAGCCTCAGTTTTAGAACATTTTTGGCGTTTATTTGTGGTTCTCGATATTTCATGATGTATTTTATTTCATTTATTCACGGCCAAATTCAGCCACTGGCTAGTTTGCAAATTAGCAAGTGTTCATACAAACTATTGAAGTTAATATTACATATATTTTACTAATACAGATAGAATAAACGTATACTAAACTAGCAATACTTATGTAAAACATTTTTTTGAGAAATACAGGTGTTTGCGTAGAAAATTCTACATGAACTTATTTATAAATGTCATCTTACACGATTGTGCAGTGCATGTTGTTTAGTTTTTGTTGATGTAGTGGTGGATATGGGTTGTATCCAGTGGTTACCAGTTACTGCAACGGGTCACGGGTTGGTGACTACTGTTCTGGATCACAGCAACACAACCAGAGGATGCAGACGGTTGTGCAGACCGCGTGGCGTGGATAAGAGAAGCGTGGGAGTGAGCGTGTGCTCTGCCCTGTGGTCTGGCCGTGACCTGCTGTCGTCGGTCAAGGTCGTGCTACGTACGATATGCGACTTGCCGCCGTCTGCCAAGGCGGCCGAGGGGGAGGCACGACTACGGTATCGCATAACTGACGTGTTTTCGTCTGCTCCACGTGCACTCGGCACAAGTCACCTATTGTCTGAACGACGACGTTACTCTTATCTGAGCGACCTCCGTGACTAGACGTAGTCGAAAACCGCCACTGATAGTTTACACTTTATTGTGACGGGACTGTATTCAGCGAGCAGATTGGTAAAGAACTCTGCGATAACACTGTCCCAAACAGGGCTGTCCATCATAAAATATTACTTCTTTTGCAGTAGTGTAGTCAGAAATTTCTCCGGAAAAGGGGGAAAGGAATCGTTGTTTCGAAACGGTTGCCGCTGTAATTTGCTCATTGACTTTGCGACTGTGGGCCAGTCATTCCTAAATTTGGTCTTGATTGGTTCATCCTGTTGCCGCGGGTTTTTTTTATTGCTTCAGAGTATTTCAGGGCATGCGTTGTCTCTAATTACGAATGCAATTATGGTGTTGTAGGAAATTTTTGAAGTCTGGTTTCCGTCAAAATTAATCCACCGTTTTCGGGAACACAGACCATTAAAATAAATCTAGAAGCTAAATTATATAACAGTGATTTCGGCATAAACGTACTGATTAACTGATTAGCACTTCAGTACGAGTCATACGTCTTGGCTACTTCATTTTTCGTAACATATCCTACTGGATTGGCTGTTGTCGGGTTAAGAGTGTGTATTTGCGCTCATTGGATTATTAAGTTTACGTCACGTTGCTGGCAAGTTCTGTTGGAGCTCGTTATGCGCATCACGACGTCGCTTCTGTGTGTTTGGCCTCACATAATGCGAATTTGAAATGGCTCTAGAGACATCAAAGACCTCCCGACTCTTATAGGGATTAAAGATCAAAACCACTGGCGATCAGTCAGTCGGGATTGAAAATGTGACGTCATTGAAGAAATCAAGACGCTATTATAAGCCCAAAGCGGGGTCATGCATGTGGTTTGAAAATGTAACCATTCGAAAGCAAACTTTGATCAAATATAATCATTATAGGTTACTGCATAATCTTATTGGCTTAGAATTAAAGAGTCTTGAAATACAGCTAGTTGGTAATTTTTTTTGCGAGTATCTGGTGTCCCTATCTATTACGAGTTGCTGCTTGTGCCCTGAAGCAACAAACTCACTCTTCGCATGTTCCATTCGGTAAGTTATTACAAAGAATTCCTAAGTTTTTGTAAGACTAAAAATCTTCTCTGTTGTAACACGCGAAACAAAAAATTATGTCGTTAATAGAACGAGTGTAGGTTAGTAATGTGGGCAGCGAATTGGGCTAACTATTTCCAAGACGTCAATGTTTTCAAAATAATGCGTTGTATGGATTAGTAGCCTCTTTCGTTGGGCTTTTTATTGATGAGGGGTTTTATGACACATTTGTATTTTTGCCGATTTTACAACGTGACATAATATACTTCTGGGCATGGCTGTTTATCGCGGGGAAAGAAGACTCGCTAACTTGCAGTATACTCTATAGGTACATGTTTGATGTCCTTTCGTTTTGTCGTCGTTTGTGTGCAGATATTTCATCATTTCGTTGGACCAATGAAAATTCTGATATTTTAATATATAAAGTTTGTGACTCATATGCACTCGGCACACCCGGATGCATCATATGCGTCTTCCAATCACAGGTACACATATAGTACTTAGTAAGGAAATCCGACATATATAGTTTTCTACCACGCCATGTGCTTATTTTCAAAATGATGATCATTGTAATATTTAGGTTGCCGTGTCATATCTTGGGAACCATTTAATCAATCCAGACCAAATTTAGTATTTTGACAGTTTGTCATGTACATATTTAATTTAGAGAAATATGATAATATTGGTCCACCATTTTGAAAGATAAAAATGAAGCTTTGACATAATTTTTCAGAAAATACAAACAGGCTGCCGCCAAATTTCGCAGGTATCCAATAGATAGTGGGCATATTATAGTATTTGATTTAAATGGTTAGGGCACTTATTTTCAACATGGTGGTGATATAAATATTTTAGGTTATTTTTGTATATATACCATACCTTTAACTAATTTCGACCAAACTTAGTATGCTGAAAGTATCCAATACAAGCTTTAAATATAATAATACATAGCCTCTTTTTTCTACAAGTAAAATTTTTGTATCGTATCTCGGGAAACAATCCTCATATTCTTACCAATTGAGTTGATTTGAGATATTTTGGCGGCTCTTAACAACGAGGTCTTGAGAGCCGATGAAGTTTAAATGAGGCGACAGTGGAGCAGCGCCGTAATGCAAGGGCGGGGGAAACGGGAGATCCCCAAGAAAACCCGCTGACTAGCGGCATCGTCCGACACGATTCCCACTTGCAAAAATCCGGGAGTGACCCGGCCAGGGAATGAGCCTAGTTCGCCTTGGTAGGAGGCGAGCAGTCTAACCGCTCAGCCACCGTGGCCCAGATTCTTACCAAATTTGGCAAACAATTACTACGGTACGACATGTAAACTGATATGTTTTAAGTGGGACAGACAATGGCGGTCATATGAACCTCTTTGATTACTATGCTATATGTATGAATGAAACGATGTAACCAATTTCAACCAAACATTGTATGCTGACAGGTAACTAATACTGTTCTATGCCATTTTAACATATGCGATTTAAATATACAAGAAACCCATTTAAAACATGGAGGCATTATAAATATTTTAGGTTAATTTGGTAAATATACAGTACTGTCGAACCAATTTCGACCAAATTTGGTATGCTGAAAGTATCAACTATATTATCAAATGAACTAATACATTGCCTCTTTTGTCCATCATTATGTAAGATAGCGCCAGATGAAAATAATGTTTTTATGCCATATTTCGGAAAACCATCGACATAGTGCTATGAAGTTTAGCAAACAAGAAATTTAATGTGCTCCGTGTAAAATAATGCGTTTGGAGTGGGTCAGACACTAACTTTTTTAAAATGGCTGCATTATTACATTTTTTTATTAATATACTATAACTTCGAAACCATGCAACCAAGTTTAACTTTAACTAAACTTTGTATGCTGACAGCAGTCTCTATTAGAATCATCAAATGTGTCTACACAGTGCCACTTTTTTCCACCATTTTGTAAGAGAGGCCCACTTTTGTGCCATATCTTTGTAAACAATCAACTGATTCCCACCAAATTTTGGCAAACATGTATCACTACGATAGACCGTGTAAACATATGTGTAGGACATTTGTTTTCACTATAGTGGCAATACAAATATTTTGTTTTAACACACATGTTACTTTTCTCTCAGTCTTAGAGTAGGGAATACGCCATCAAATTTACTCGCATATAGTATATGTGGAGGAAATCAGGCTAATTAGTTATATTGGCAACCTCTTGTTAATTCACGGTGGAAAGACACGGAATGTGCAGAAAGACGAGTGTTCAGTTAAATGCGGACCAACTACGCAAATAATTTCGTTTTTGCATGTCATGGAAAACGTGGTGTTTATGAGGAAGGGATAGGGGGCGGTTGTCTGCCTCCAGTGTTCGTCAGACTTTCGTCGGAAATATTCACCCTGGCCGCAAACTGCGGGGCCGCGGGAGTTCCACAGCTCACCGCGGCTTCATTTGCCCCGCCATTGTTGGCACTACTGTGTCTGCCCGCCAATCGAAGAGGGGTGGGTGGGTTTGCCAACTTCTTTCAGCGACACCGTTGGCGACGACCTGAAACCGAAATGCGTACGTGCGTGGATAAAGAGAAGGGGAGAGAACGAACGGCACGCATGGAATGAGAGAAATCGTCCGGCAGCAGACGGTAGCCGGCAAAGGAACTGGGGGAATGGGGAGATGTAGAAGCCACCCACGTTTCGCGTGCGGCCGTGCAATAAAGAGTGGGGCGTAACCTTTACGGTTATACGCGCTTTATTTCGCGGGAGGTTCGCGTGGGATCGGCGGAGGAAAAAAAAATATCCAGTGCAGCTTATCGCTGTGATAACCATCATCGGAAACAAATAGACAGCAGTCACGAAGTTCACATCCGGTGAAACTTCCGTAGATTTAATCTGCGAGTTGAATTGTGTAATTTCTGAGCAGTTCATACTGTCGAGTTACAGTTCACGTTTGGGAAAAAATCATAGCAAGTGAAGAAAATGTTCTGATGAATTAATTTTATTCATCCCTGCACTGCTAATTATGGACAACAGTGATTGTAGCTTGGAGTGGATAATATCTTTTGTGTGGAAGTCTGTGTGGCAATATTTATTTTTAAAAAAAGTTGGTTTAAGCATAAAAAATGATCGAAAGGAAAAAAGTAAGTAAGACCTCAGAAGTGGTCACTTTACCGTGAACAGCCTATAGAATGTGTGTGGCTAGAGTAACTGATTTGTCTTTGGGAAAGTTGACTGCTTGCTAGGTTTCAAAATACATTGTGGTACTGTTACTTTCGAGGGCAATGTGTTCTGAAAATTGTGTTTGTAATAATTCATGCAAAGGTTACGAAAGTTTTTGGTGAAATACGGGATCCTTGATATTAACTGGCATGTCTAGCTCGTAATTCGTAGCCGATCGCTTGACGAACCAAAACTCCGTTGGCAATCGTATCTCTTTTATATTTACAAAATTAAAACGTGTCGTATGGTAGGCCAAAACATTACGTGTGAACCGAATATAGAAATGTGGAACAGGTTTTATGTTGGCGATTTTGGCGATCTGAGATTCACTGTACTAATATCCATACCCACATTCCGTTTGAGAAATACATTACAAGGAAAGAGTTTACGGTTGATAACTCGACTTGAATGCTGGTAGGAAATATGTATCGTATAAGAGACTCTTATGCAGACATTTACGACAGAACAGAAGTTAAACTTCCTGATGCATAAATATAAATAAATGCTACGGGAGAAAAGCTGTTTTGGGACGATGCTATTTATCAGCGGATGATGAAAAACTATTATACAGGGTGCGAGAGTTATTTCGTTTGTTTGTTGCTAGTTTTAACCAGAGTGAAGAATACACATCTGGTTAGGGGAGTGGCGCTATTAGCCCCCCCCCCCTTTTTTTTTTTTTCTGAATATCTTGTAATTCTTTATATACAGCTTGCCTAGTTTCCGCGAAAATATTGTAAGAAAACACTATCTTACAGTACACTGTACGGCGCTGCAAATTAAAATATAAACTAAGTTCCAAGGCTAATAAAAATTAAACAACAATCATTTACAAAAAAATGTAATACCCTGAAGGGGCAATTCTAATGGCATGTTATTATAGTCCATTCTCTGTTACTCCTAACTTTTCTGAAACCCTGCTAAAGTTATACTTCCAGGATATTCCTCCGCCTCGTGCAAATAAAGCTTAACCTTGTCTAGAAAATTGCACCAAATGGACAACGCACCGCATTCGTGCTCACTCAGTGTAGAAATATATTGTATCAGAACTATTTGTTACTAGGTTTTGCCAATACACCTATTTTCTCCCTGTTTTTATTCATAGTAATTTTAAATAAAATAATATAAAATATATGAAATGTAGGTATGTATATTATATAGTTTATAATATTTAATTAAAAATTATTATGAACAAAAACAGGGAGAAAATGTCAGTAAAATGTCAAGTTATCCAAAAATAAGGTACTTTTCTGTTTGCCCAAGTATAAAACCCTTTAAAACATGAAATCTTTAGTAAACAACCAAGCAAGTAATGCACGGGGCGTTTTTTCTCAAAGTTTTGATTCAAAAAGTGCGAAGAAACCTCGAATGGACTGTACTAGTTGTATTTCAAAACACCCTAACTTAGATCCAATTTCGAGATTCGATTATATCAGGTGTTACGCGTCTTGAATGCCTGCACGTAAATCACAGACGCACAGTACTTGAATAGTCTAGAGCTGATTGGTCCAGTTTAGTTACATGTTGCATTTTTACAAAGGCACGTGCCCAGTAACGAAAGGAAAGCTGCTGGTGTACATTCAGGATATTAAAGTATAGCCTGCGTGGAAATATTTTCTCGAATAGCCTACTTACATCTTAAGCCGCTGCGTGTGTTAGGTCAAGTTATTGACAGGCTGCCTCCACTGGCGGATGGCGAACTGTTGCGTGGTATGCTGATGCTTGTTCACTTCTGTGTATTGTGGATGCACGCCGCAGGAGCCAATAACCACAGTGGAGTCGGTACATAATGAACGTACTGCGACCGCTCAACAGCGCCCAACGTGGTACCAAGTTACACTCGCGATGTGACGTCGGTTGAACAACTAGTGTTTTGGTTGCTTTAACCGTGAACAGTCTATGGTGATGTTGGTGTTGTTTTGGTTCTGTGTGGCGGGTAAACCAATTAATTGGCTTAGTGCATTCCCGTCAGCTGCTGCAGGCAGCCAATCATTTTCGCCTCTGTGCATTTTTCTACTCTGTGGTATTGTGTTGTCTAGCGTGTGCTTACAATACCAGACTAAATGCAATGACAAACTGCGGCAGTTATTCCTGCCAACATGTTTTTCAAAACTGTGTATGGACTATTGCTTATTTTATGGTTGGATTTATTCCTTATAAACACGGGCTTGTTGCACTGTTATCAGGATAGTTTCTTGGTTAGTAAATGGGGGAAATGGTCTCTAAGGTCCACACAGATAACAACCAATAATTAGATAGTCATTTTTTTTAAGAATAAAGAATTGGTGGGCACAGTTGACTTCAATACTATACACACACCCCAGAAATATTTGTCGTTGACTTATTTCTACCGTAATTCGACTGTGAACCTCTGTGATTCGCGTGCAGATAGTTCACACGCTCCAAAATATTTAGAGGAAGGGAAAGAATCCTCAAGCTCTTTATGAAGTTTATCTTGTTTCGAAATTTTTTCGCAAAATATCACTCTCTTTTTATTTACAGTAATGAATCAGTCCGGTCTGAGCTTGTTCAGAGAATTTCGCATTTAGTCTGTCGAAGGAAATGATTTAGTGTCAAAAATCCCTACTTTTTATAATTTAAAACCATTCAATTATACAAGAGGACATAATCTGAAGGCTTACGAAAATTCGTGTATAACTTAGAAGTTTCCATTAACGCAAAATATTGTGCTCTTTCTAATTATTTTAGCGTTTGATGCATTATTACTGAACATTTATAATTCGCCTGCGTTAAGTATACATCGTCCAATCATAAAATGGGCATGCCGTTGTAGTGTTTTGGAAAATATGTTTACGTAAAATATTTGCCGAATTTCTCTGTCTCTAGGAATGTGTCCTTTTTTTTATTCGTTGCAGACACAAATTTAAAAATGACTCAAGTATTCTGAATAAACCGCTGAAGTCTAGCGATTTAAAGACTTGGTTTTGAGTAAATATGGCAAAATTTATGGCATTATATGGTTTCATGGAAGTGACCATATTTATAATACAATTTTGCTCCAGTAACACGTAAGATTTTCTTCGACTGCAGCTGCCCTACTGAAACCAGATTTCTTGAAACGGTCCTCTCGGAAAGCTATACGTACGTGGCATATTTAATTACTAAATACTTTTTTTTTCATTCAAAAAATGTTTAATCCGAAAGGAAGAATTAACCGAAATTTAAAAACTCGCAGCATGTTAGTTTTTATCGTATAAAAACTGGAGTAAGTNTGTTTAATCCGAAAGGAAGAATTAACCGAAATTTAAAAACTCGCAGCATGTTAGTTTTTATCGTATAAAAACTGGAGGAAGTCCTGTGTTTATTGACTTATGCACCAGGGAGGACCCAGTTTTTTTTCTCGATTTAACTGCTTCATGAATTACACATCGTATTTTGAATTGTTTGTTTCGTATGTAAATTAAANTGTTTTTTTTCTCGATTTAACTGCTTCATGAATTACACATCGTATTTTGAATTGTTTGTTTCGTATGTAAATTAAACTGTGTCCTAGTGACAAAATCAGTTCAGACACACAAGTTTTAATGTCTTAGTCTGTCACGAAATAATCACACCGTATTTCCACGTCCGTACCTACTTACCTTCAACGTAGCAGAAGTGGAGTCGTCGGCAGGGCTGCCAACACTACGGTGAACTCTCACGTATCGCCAATCAGCGGTCGTTGTCAGCTAGTGCCCCCGCCCGCATCTTGTTCAGCTATCGCCTATCACCATCACCAAGGTCACCTTCGGTGCGACAAAGGTCACACACACAGATACACACTTCTCCCCACACATGTCGTGCTCTGGTTTTTCTGAGCCNCCTTCGGTGCGACAAAGGTCACACACACAGATACACACTTCTCCCCACACATGTCGTGCTCTGGTTTTTCTGAGCCTGGTCGGGGGGCGGTCGTGTTTTCTCGTTCAGCAAGTGGTTCGGAGCCCACTGCAATCGGAAGGTATTGTCATCTTCAAACTGTGTCGACATAATTTTGCAACGTNCAGCAAGTGGTTCGGAGCCCACTGCAATCGGAAGGTATTGTCATCTTCAAACTGTGTCGACATAATTTTGCAACGTAAAACATAAACTTTTTTTAACTTTCATTTAAAGCAGTGGTGAGTGTCCAACCAGCGCGGTCCACCGTTTCACGTCATACGACTTGTGGGCTTATTTGTGAAATATAAACACTATTCCATGCACCGAAATAAAAATAATTACTTTCGATACGTTTGGAATTTCCTACAAATAATTTATTTAATGTGATGAAATATTGCTTTGTAGTAATAAAGTACTGGATGATACGTTTTTTTTAAATCTATGTATTTGAGGTTATTGCGATTTTTATACTTACGGCTCGTACATATATCCACATTACGGGCTTAGACACTACTGAATTTTAAAGGTATGGTGGTTGATTCTCCTCCACGGCTGCCAACTGTCAAGCATATTTGACCTGTGTTTGTCGTTTCGCTCTGTAAAACTGCATCCTGTGGCGCCGTAAAAGAGATGATTACTTCGTCAGACANTGACCTGTGTTTGTCGTTTCGCTCTGTAAAACTGCATCCTGTGGCGCCGTAAAAGAGATGATTACTTCGTCAGACACGCCTACCATTTTATGCTGGGTTTACAGCTTCCGCGGATCTTATGTAACTTCTGAAATCTGTATTGCAACTGAAGGCCTTGTATACAATCGTCTGGTTTGAGTTCCTTCTAATGCCCGAGCTTTATTACTGGCCACAGGTTTATAAACAAGGTAAACCAAAATACAAGAATTTATGCTCCTATAGCTTGTCATTCAACTGAGGTAATGCTACATCTAAAGAAGATTTATGATTTGAGTTGTATATACCAAAAAACGCACGTTCTGCTAAAGTTGAATATCCTTCTTGTGAGGCAAGCTGATATATACAATAGAAGCTACAGTATCACGAGCATATTTTATGTCGCTTATTTATTGCGTGTTGCGTTAGGGTCATAAACTTAGAAATTGTGTTTTTGACAGCAGACTGTTAGCACTTCTAATACCATACATTATTTCTTTTAGTATTCCGCATCATAGTTAAAATAATTTACCATTGCTCTTAAGAACATGCTATTTTGAACTTAACAGGTGNTGACCTGTGTTTGTCGTTTCGCTCTGTAAAACTGCATCCTGTGGCGCCGTAAAAGAGATGATTACTTCGTCAGACAGGCCTACCATTTTATGCTGGGTTTACAGCTTCCGCGGAGCTTATGTAACTTCTGAAATCTGTATTGCAACTGAAGGCCTTGTATACAATCGTCTGGTTTGAGTTCCTTCTAATGCCCGAGCTTTATTACTGGCCACAGGTTTATAAACAAGGTAAACCAAAATACAAGAATTTATGCTCCTATAGCTTGTCATTCAACTGAGGTAATGCTACATCTAAAGAAGATTTATGATTTGAGTTGTATATACCAAAAAACGCACGTTCTGCTAAAGTTAAATATCCTTCTTGTGAGGCAAGCTGATATATACAAGAGAAGCTACAGTATCACGAGCATATTTTATGTCGCTTATTTATTGCGTGTACGCAATCCCAGTATTTGAATCTTTTTGTGTTTTTGACAGCAGACTGTTAGCACTTCTAATACCATACATTATTTGTTTTAGTATTCCGCATCATAGTTAAAATAATTTACCGTTGCTCTTAGGAACATGCTATTTTGAACTTAACAGGTGNGTTTTAGTATTCCGCATCATAGTTAAAATAATTTACCATTGCTCTTAAGAACATGCTATTTTGAACTTAACAGGTGGGTGCAACTAATTCCAGATCTCACAAATATTATGTGTAATTTTAGTCACTGCCAGATTCAAGAAGCCATTGTTTGTGAAATTCGAAGAATGTTTCGTCAGTGAGTGGAAGTAAGACGTAAATCCTAGACTGTAAACGCTCACATCGGTGAACATTGTAAACTCTGCCTCCTTCATTCATGGGGCTACATTTTTTCTATTCGTTGTTCTTGAGTGACTGCACGTTGGCAAGAAAAATAATTTTTTTTGAATAATTCGTTGTAAAGGGGGCCACGGTGGTGCAGTATTACCCGCCTCCCACCTAGGCGAACCGGGTTCGAGTCCCGGCGGGGTCCCGGATATTCGCATGAGGGAATCGTGCCTGACGATGCCGTTGGTCGTCGGGTTTTCTCAGGCATCTCCCGTTTCCCCCGAGCTTGCATTCCGGTGCTTCTCCATTTTCACCTCGTTTCACCCTCATCGACTCTCAAGACGTCGATGTTAAGGGCCGCCCAAATGTCTCCACTCTACTTTACTCGTAAAGCTACCATTCACCGACTTAAAGGGTAAACTATCGAGATTGTTATCGAAGATAATATGTGGGTTCAAAATATTTTCGCAATATCCCAATGTCTCTGCTAATAGTGTAATATAAACTGATCTCTGAAAGAGACTTATTTTTTTGTACACGTTACGGTAAGATTTCTCACAGTAGTAACATATTGCGTTTTGACCGACGCATGGAATTTATTAGTGAATAGCTCCTCGGCATTTCCCAAAACACAGTAATATTCTGCTCCCATTACGGTTGGATGATCCTTATTTAACGCATCTCAATTTTAATAGGCATCACCAACGTTGAGATTTGGGTGCGAGAATCTGACTCGTCCAGTGAAGTAGGTGAAAAGTTTCACACACACACACACACACACACGCGCTCGCTCGCTCTCTCTCTTAGATTGTACAGCAAGTAAAGAAAGAAAACAATGAGACGTGTACACTAGTTGCTGTACTCTTTTAGCGTTTTTTTCACGCTTTTCGAATAAAAAAATTTGAAAAATCATGCTATGTATGACGTGTCAGGTTGTTTCTTAGTACGCCACGTATCATAAGCTACGTATCACTTGTGTTAACATAAAAATACGTAATGTTTAATAAAATAGATTTTTTACATATATTTTATTTATAAATTATAATATTTCATTTATAATTGACATGAATAAAAACAGGGAACAAATAGTTGTATTGGATACGCGTAGTAAGAAATAGTTCCTATGCAAAATATTATTGCACTAGGGCGCAAGAATGCTGTGCGCTGTTTCTTTGGTGTAATTTTCTAGACTAGTCCGCGTTTTGTTTGCGTGAGGCTGAGGAATATACTAGAATTATATCAGCAGGGCTTTAGAAAAGTTGTAAAAAAAATCGNTCATTTATAATTGACATGAATAAAAACAGGGAACAAATAGTTGTATTGGATACGCGTAGTAAGAAATAGTTCCTATGCAAAATATTATTGCACTAGGGCGCAAGAATGCTGTGCGCTGTCTCTTTGGTGTAATTTTCTAGACTAGTCCCCGTTTTGTTTGCGTGAGGCTGAGGAATATACTAGAATTATATCAGCAGGGCTTTAGAAAAGTTGTAAAAAAATCGCGAACGGACTATAGCAATCTGGGAGGTTCTGCCGCGATGTACCAGTTGCCTCGTAAAAGTGGGCAAAATGCAGGAATTACTNATCGCGAATGGACTATAGCAATCTGGGAGGTTCTGCCGCGATGTACCAGTTGCCTCGTAAAAGTGGGCAAAATGCAGGAATTACNGACTATAGCAATCTGGGAGGTTCTGCCGCGATGTACCAGTTGCCTCGTAAAAGTGGGCAAAATGCAGGAATTACTCAGTCACAAGCGTTCATTTATCCGCGAACGAGCAGAGAGAAGGGTAATGTGGTTACGGACGCTCCGCACTGCTTGGTNAGTCACAAGCGTTCATTTATCCGCGAACGAGCAGAGAGAAGGGTAATGTGGTTACGGACGCTCCGCACTGCTTGGTAGAGAAGTGCAGTCAGATACACGGCAGATAGTTAGCAACTGAGCGAGCGGTTTGTACGCCGGAGGGCGTTTCCGATCCACGACGCGACGTTGCAAACAAGTGGGCAGGGTGTCAGGAACGATTTGTGGAAGGGCGAGAAGAGAACCGAGTGCTCATTCCGCTCCGCACTATTCATAATTATTTACACATAACAGTTTCATGCTTGATTTAACAGATAGAAGTGAGTGTACAACAACCTAAGAAAATATGTGTACATAATGGAAAAAAATTGCTCAAAAATCATTAAGAATCCCTAAAAATCATAGAAAATCACAAGAAAATCCTTGTAAATCACAAGGAAATCCCTGTAAATCGCAAGGAAATCCCTGAACATCTCAGAAAAGCCCTGTAAATGGCAGAAAATCACTTAAAATCTCAGAAAATCCCTCCAAATTCGATGAAAATTACTAAAAAATCTCAGAAAATCGCTATAAATCACAAAAAAAAAAAAAANAGAAAATCCCTCCAAATTCGATGAAAATTACTAAAAAATCTCAGAAAATCGCTATAAATCACAAAAAAAAAAAAAACGTTGAAATGTCCCTGGGAACATTGGAAAATCGTTAGAAATCTCAAAAATTCTACAGTAAAACCGCAAACTAAAAAAAACATAGCCATGATTCCTAAAAAAAAAATTGGTTTAAATTATTAACATACATTAAGATACGAAATAAACTTAAAATATTACAAAACATATCAAAATTCTATTAATCTAACAATATCATGTAGACATAATTTCGCAAAATATGAACGTGAACAAAAATCGTTGTGTAACACAGAAAAATGAAGATAATCACCTAATAAGTATTACAAAAATACATTAATGCAACCTTCGAATAGTGTCCGTAGACTAATCACAATTATTGTATANAATCGTTAGAAATCTCAAAAATTCTACAGTAAAACCGCAAACTAAAAAAAACATAGCCATGATTCCTAAAAAAAAAATTGGTTTAAATTATTAACAGACATTAAGATACGAAATAAACTTAAAATATTACAAAACATATCAAAATTCTATTAATCTAACAATATCATGTAGACATAATTTCGCAAAATATGAACGTGAACAAAAATCGTTGTGTAACACAGAAAAATGAAGATAATAACCTAATAAGTATTACAAAAATACATTAATGCAACCTTCGAATAGTGTCCGTAGACTAATCACAATTATTGTATANCACCTAATAAGTATTACAAAAATACATTAATGCAACCTTCGAATAGTGTCCGTAGACTAATCACAATTATTGTATAGTACACAAAAGTTCCTGTTCCGAAAGTATTTGTTGCAATACTATAGGAGTTGCAGAAATTGCATTTGTTCCCCTCCCATTTTTAGCCTACCTTCCCAAGGAAAGATAGGCTTTTATTATTATTTGCATTATTATTATTAGTCTGGTACAAATGCCCTTAAAACGTACAGCCANAAGGAAAGATAGGCTTTTATTATTATTTGCATTATTATTATTAGTCTGGTACAAATGCCCTTAAAACGTACAGCCAGAATGTGATTTCAGCGTCAAGCAATGTAAAATCCAATTCAGGAAGTGTTGAATATTCGTAGTAATTCATTTAAAATNTAATGTGATTTCAGCGTCAAGCAATGTAAAATCCAATTCAGGAAGTGTTGAATATTCGTAGTAATTCATTTAAAATTCAATGCAAACACAAGCACACCGGTGTCTTTCTCAAGTTTCGCACAAAATTCCTCGCGCCGTAAGTCTGTGTGTAGCTAACTGCGCTACGGAGTCGGCGAAAGATACGCTTATGTGATAACCATTCAGCCTGTGTATGCGTCTCTTGACTAAGAGTATGTATGTGCGTGTGTTTGAGAGTGGTGCATGTGCGTGCGTGCTCGCGTACTTATCTGAAACTTTTGAAACTATTCACTGAATTATTCATGAATCGATGAACTTATAAAACGTAGTAAATACACCTTACTTTCGTAGTTAATTCTGTACCAGACAATTTGTTTTTCAAAATGGCAGGTATTAATAATTGGTGCTATGATATTTCTCACGAACTGTTCAGCCTATTTGAACCAAATATTTTATGTTCAATATTCACAATGTCAGGATGGAATTTGTTAACCTGAAAAATAATGCTTTAACATAATATTTATAGAATTACTCAAACAGTAGCTATAGGTCACTTAAAATTACTTGATTTAGTTGTATCAGACACCTTTCTTTGCAACGATATAAATGTCTATCTTTATAGGCTTATTTTTCGGTAACAGAACCGTACAGTTACGTGTCCAATAATCTAACAATATAGTTAATATTTCATCTTCCAGCAATTACTTGCTGATAATAGTACNGTACAGTTACGTGTCCAATAATCTAACAATATAGTTAATATTTCATCTTCCAGCAATTACTTGCTGATAATAGTACATGTCGTTTGGGAAGACCACCATTCCATACTGCAGCACATGCGTTATTTGTTTTCTTTGGCAAATAGACTGTAAAGGTATACAAAACATTTTAGGTATTTTAAAAATTAAAGTGATATACTATCTTCTATACTAAAGCNATTTTAGGTATTTTAAAAATTAAAGTGATATACTATCTTCTATACTAAAGCGATAAGAATTCCTGTAATGATATATTGAACTGACTTGATGTAATGCCGTGGGAATACTGTATCCTGTGGTCAACACGGTTCATCATGCTGGGAAAAACGAAAATCTTAGTTTGGTGTACACCCGTCAATATTTTGAGCAAGGCGATTAGAATTAACATAAATAAAATAAAAACTCATTAAGTTAAATTACAAGTTTATCGTGCAGCAGAAACTTGAATGAACAGCGTTCTGAAAACACTGTGTGAAAGCGACATAGTCACGCCACATCCTTGAAAGAAGGGCTGTTTCCGGGTCATCACTCACGCAGTGGGTGGTCAAGCTGGGCCAGGCTAAGGGAGCAATTTCTTTCACAGCACAACTACAGTTGCCCTGCACGAACACGCCTGACATATTTGACGGGGAAAAAAAAAGAACTTCTTTGTGAGTAGTAGGTGAACAAACACTTCTGAGATTCGGTACTCGTTAGTGGGATTCGGCGCATTCACATGCCAAAGTCCCTTAACCAACTTCGTGCCCTAGAAAAAAGCATAAAAATCATAATGCCACTTTACCGCTGTTCAAGTCATTAATATGTAAAAATAAATGTATAAATATGACAGTGCTGCAGGAAACCCACAAATCTCACAAAAACCCTTAAAAATAAAAATAAAAATAATTTTGGATTCAGAACTANTAGTGCTGCAGGAAACCCACAAATCTCACAAAAACCCTTAAAAATAAAAATAAAAATAATTTTGGATTCAGAACTACAGGAAATCACGAAAACCGAAATGTAAACCATAAAACAAAATTAGAAGATTTTAAAACCAAGGTAATGAATGAAAATAACGTAAAACCTAAGAAAATCCTTATATATTACAAATTCCCTAAAATTTGATCAATATTTTAAAGTTACGAACCTTAATATATAAATATATATGTTCAACAGTTACGAAAATATCGCACAGTCGTCAACATTATCTTTGCAGTTGCAAAAACTCATCACAAGTCGCAAGAAAGTATTTGAAAATCGCAAAAAATCTTCGAAAATCAGAAAAAATCATTTTTAAGTCGTTCAAAAATCTTTGGGAATGACCAAAAATCTTTTAAAATCGCTAGAAAATAAATGGAAATCTTAAAAATCACTGAAAATCACNTCGCAAAAAATCTTCGAAAATCAGAAAAAATCATTTTTAAGTCGTTCAAAAATCTTTGGGAATGACCAAAAATCTTTGAAAATCGCTAGAAAATAAATGGAAATCTTAAAAATCACTGAAAATCACAAAAAAAAATTTAAATCACGAGAAATCACTTAAACTCTTTCGAAATAACAAAAATCATTAAAAATCATCGTAACTTAGAAAAAACTCACCAAAAATTACAAAAAAAAAAAAAATCAAAAATTGGTTGTACACATTTTAACCTAGTTGTTGCCCCCTCGGATATAAGCCTATTTTTAATTTTTTAAAGAAGTGCCAGTGCAGTTTCTCAAAGAAAAAAAAATCTTTTTGGCGTCTTGTGTGCAAACAACAAATAATATGTACTATGACCGACGGCCGCAGTATGTACATCAAACTGCAGTAACGCGAAGCAAGTTATATTTATTTTTGTAAAAATTCGGTAATTATTTTTTTTTAATCTGCTGGTACATGTTAAGGCGTATTTCCCCCTGCTATGCAGTAGCGAAAATATATGACCTAACATGTGATTGTAATTCTGCCGAAGAGTACCGTGATTAAAATTCAATCATAGCTGAAGTATTTAATGAATACCGAGTTAAGTAGAGATTAATNCTGCCGAAGAGTACCGTGATTAAAATTCAATCATAGCTGAAGTATTTAATGAATACCGAGTTAAGTAGAGATTAATGGGCTTAAGAGTTAGTAGTCCGGACCTTTCTGTACATTCCTTGCTTGCGCGTTTACGCGTATTTTAAACAAGCATTTGACAACTTTGAACTCTTGTCCCAAACTATGTCCGAAGACGATTTCAGATTTTTATACGTTTTCGCCCGCAAATACCAACACATAACATAGGAAACAGCCTTCAACAAACTAGGATAAAAATGCATACTTTAATTTAATACCTACGCTGTTATTAATTAATTAAGTATAAGTAATACGTTTATTTAATAATATACAATTATGTATTACATTAGGCCAAAAAATGCCCATATTTTACTTTTGTCTGGACTCGCTGTGTAAAAATGGATATATATATATATATATGCTTTTAAAAGCGTGATTCCGAATGCGTCAATGTGACGTCATTCAAGTTGGGGTTGAAATCTTGATACGGTCCATGGACACAGCCAGATGTAGATACGCTGTTCCCCAGGTAGTCGCCTGCAGCGTAACTCTGACCTTGGTTCCCACGTCGCAGATGTGTTAATACCTTCCTCCTGTGTGCCACAAACTTTCTCGAAGTACATTCCGAATGCACATACATTGCGGACAGTGTCGCGGACGACCGGTTTGTTTGTCTGCGGGAAGCGGCCGAGCCACCCGGCCCCACAGCTACTGCGCACCACTATACGCAGGCGACTCGCGTGAGCGACGTTGGTAAAGCGTTACCCTTCGCCACGGCAAATTTTGGGTTCGAGCCCCGGGAAACATTACATGTGTGCCTTTTTAGTTATACATTTAAGTCGCTCCTTCTCAGACTATCGGCGTTGATACGTTTCACTTTAAAAATACGTCATTTCAGCCCTTGCAAAAATAATTGCATCACAGAGGCTCGTTCCGATAGCAGGAGGAAAATGAGGTATAAAGTGCGCATTCGAGCTGCGTATAAATCAATTTCCAGCTTAACATTAAATGTTTTTTCATTCTAAAATTGCCACACCACGTGGTCTAGAAAAAGACTCGCTCATTGTTTACGTAATTTTTTTAATTTTAATATTAATACACTGCCACTTACCAAATTTTAATGCAACATGTACATGTTACGTTATGCATACACTACTTATGCAATTTATTTAAAAGTAATATATTTGTTTTGTCGACGACAAATGTGGACATCCACGTCACTGTTTAAATAAGAGAGTTTGACTGTTATTCAGGCAAAATCAAACTGCCACATATTTAATACATTTTCAGACCCGGTAGGAACGTGTACGGCGCGTTTGAAACTTCAACCGTGTGAACTGCACATCTTGCAGCTCCGCGATTTCAGCTGGCACTGTTAATGTAGGTGTAATTATACATTTTTTTGCGGCGAATGATTTGTAAAGGTAGTTTCACACATTCAAATATTTATTGATTTCAATTACTTGGATTCAATTTATTGAACTAAAAAAGTACTTCATTTGTCTTTCAGTGAACTGCATTCAGTAAGATTTCAAGTCTCCGCGTGAAAATTTATCACAAACTTTTTTAGTTGAACCAGNCTTTCAGTGAACTGCATTCAGTAAGATTTCAAGTCTCCGCGTGAAAATTTATCACAAACTTTTTTAGTTGAACCAGGTTAAAAAAAATACCAGAAGTAAATATTTCGAAGTATTAACGATTCATGCTAGACGCAAAAATAATTAGTTAAACTACAATTTTTTTCTCTTTCATTTTATGGTTTATTTATATTTTTTAAATATGCGTCCTTATTTTGTAAAAACTTTAAATGTGTGCACACAATTCTATTATTAAGAGATTACTTCCATTAGTACTGTCAGAAAAGCTATCATAAGCGATTGGAATTATGTATTCAAGAAAATATAGAACATGTTCTAAACGAAAATTTTGAAGGAAAACAAGACATTCAAGAAACCGAAAGAGAAAATGGCTGCGATTATGACGTTTGTATGACGCCATATGGCATTCAATAAGTTGAATTAAATAAAAATTGGAAGCAGTTTAAAGAAAAAATGTGATTGTGTGAAAGGGCCTTAAGAGCCGTAAGGGCCGTATGTGCGAATATTTTGTTGTACTAATCAATATGCAAGTGTGGAGACTGAGCTCACTGCGAATATTCCTAAATTTTATTGCTCGGGTTAAATATGTTTTCCTACATTTATGAAACACGTTTCGTGTCCTTTTTTTGTTGATTTCCATAGTGATTGCGACAATGCTGAAATGAATTCGCACCTATAAAACGAGAATCTAGGGAAAGTCAAGAGGCTTTTCACCCTTAGCCAAATTGTATAGGGCCACTTGTTTTTCGCGAAAAGATTTACGGGAAGGCTGGACGCCAATGTCCTGTGGCATACGAGCAGTTTTCCTTTGGTTACTGGTCACGTGTCTTTATCGGGAGACAATTTCCTTTCCTAACTGGACCAATCAGAATTAGGTAACTCCGGCACTGAGTGTCCGTGATTCGCGGGCAGACACCTACGATGCGTGACAGTTAAAATCATCCAATCACGAAAGCAGATCATAGCTCTAGTGTTTTTGAGTACAATTAGTCATGAAATCATTCGCAAAAAACAGGTGACCATACTAATAGATAACTTCAGTTTTTAATGAGTGCATCCACCTTTCGTGGGAAATAGTTTAGCTTACATAAAGCTATCAGTTTAACGAATGACTTGCTGTGTTATATTCCCTTCATGACACTTAATAAAGTCTAGTAAAGTTTACAGTTAACTTTTGCATTTCTAATGTTTGAACTAGGATAGCCCAAATTTTCGCTAACAATTTCTAGCTAAACGTAAGTAATCTGAAGGGCACAAACTTCCAGAATTTGTTAAAATTAAAATACGAAATATTTCTCAATAATTAAAACAGTTATGATTACACCTTGAACCAATCATATGTGAATACTTAAAGAACAAACGTATTAATTATTGAAGATCTCTTCGACTTACATAAACTTAGCCTATCTTTTAAGTAACTGACCACAAGATAAATGTGGTTTATCAAACTATCGTGTTTACATTCGGCACTTAATTTGTCAGTGTTGGGGTGGCCAAAACACCTGATTAGAAGGTCAAACGTTGTGGGGTTCGATACTTGGTCTGGTGACGGTTATTCCAAAAGCAGGAAATTACTTTCAACTTTCCAGGGCCGTGTTTTGCGATGTCGCTTCGTCCTCACACAGCAGAAGGCAGTGAGTAAACACAGCAGAATTACCCTACCGGGTACACCGTCTTAAGCGTTCAAACCGATTTTACAGCTGAATATTTACCATCATTCACAAGTTTAAATTAATCGAGCAGCGGGCATTTCTTCAAACTAAACCTCGAATTATTGAACTGACCCTGATTTTGTACTCGGCCGGTTATTTATCGACTGATGTTGGCCGGTTGTGTGATGTCAAGGAATGGGTGGCGCGTTTGTCGGGATCTGACTTGGGCAATACAAACTTTGCCGTCGACGGCGACAATGGAGCAGATCAGGCAAGTATACAGAAGCGAGTTGATGCCTTCTATATAACCGCACTCAGTCGCTGATGCTGCGTGTTGCTTCCCAACGGGCCTTATGCCTGTATTGTCTCCGCCGTTCTGTGTAAGGCTTCCTGTTGATTCCTCTGGCGTACGGAAGGTTCATCTCCGAGTGCTGATAAGCGGACGAGCTTCCACGTCGCTAGGAGGCTTAGGCGTGCGACTGAAGTTCGAAACACACACACATACTCACAGCGGTATCACTTCTGTGAAAATTTAAGTCAGGGTCAACAATAGCATGGACAAAAGTGGAGGTTTACGCTTGAGCCGGGTGCCCTATCCGAGTGACACACCCGTGGTTCCGGCCAACCCGAAGAATGGATGGCGTGTGGCTAGAGCGGGTTTGNAGTCAGGGTCAACAATAGCATGGACAAAAGTGGAGGTTTACGCTTGAGCCGGGTGCCCTATCCGAGTGACACACCCGTGGTTCCGGCCAACCCGAAGAATGGATGGCGTGTGGCTAGAGCGGGTTTGGAGCTGCGAAGGAATGAAGACGGGGAAGAAATGGGAGAACTTTGAGAAAACCCTTACATCATAACGACATGGCAGCGTCGGTTACCCTCCCAACAGGAAAATCTTCATCCGGAAAATCCCCGCGGGACGGGATCTGAGATGTAACCGGGGACGTCAGCGGCAGGGAGGCTGGCGACTAACCACTGGTCGACCGTGATTCTGCAGTTTCTCTTCTTTATGATTCTTCATTCCATAACAGCGGTGGGCAAAAGGGTGTTGGAGAGCGGGGAGACGCAGTAGCGCACCGTGTTCAGCCGGCACACGAGTTGGCGCCCATTCCAAGTCCTTGACGGCGTCATCCCAGCTCCCTTATCTTCCCCTCTGGCCCATATCGTCCCGGCCGATGATGGAAAGGTTTCTTCCTCGACAAACAACGTCGCCGACCCCTGGAGCGATTGTAATCAGCTCGACCTCCGGGCGGGGGAGATATTTTATTCATGGTCTACTGTCTGACGCGGGGATACATAATTC
The DNA here is from genome assembly GCA_002778355.1 of Clitarchus hookeri. NCBI lineage: Eukaryota > Metazoa > Arthropoda > Insecta > Phasmatodea > Phasmatidae > Clitarchus > Clitarchus hookeri. The sequence continues at coordinate 641,659 of NQII01000492.1, read as the reverse complement.
ATGGGGAGGACCTCTCTCCCCCCTCCTCCTGACACTCCTACTTTGACCATCGGCACCGCAGAGAGGGGCGGGAGTGTGCGGGTTCCTTCATCAGGCAACCAGAAGGGCTGGTCGTCCTCGNCTTTGACCATCGGCACCGCAGAGAGGGGCGGGAGTGTGCGGGTTCCTTCATCAGGCAACCAGAAGGGCTGGTCGTCCTCGAGAATGCCCGCCATAATCAGTTGAACTTCGCCCTCTGGAGTAGTAGCTTTCCACGTGAGACTGGCATTTGCACATGGCCGTCTTAACCCGTTCAGTCTCCAAATAATTTACTAGCTCAAGTGTTGCAATCGTTTAAATTTTTGACGTGTACTGTACGTGTGTCGAGCGTGCTTCTCGCAACTAGTGAACAACGCTCTATGTGTTATTTGAAGTCAGCGTTATCCAATCACATATGAGAGGTGCAGGACCTTCATTTAATCAGATTTCTTAACAAGGAAGCCTCTAATCACCGGCTACTGATTCCTCGTGTGCAGTTCCAACCATGAATGTCCTTCATTTGCAACATATCCACCATCACGGATACGGGTACTTAACCGAATCTGCTCGCTGTTACACAGAACCATTACGTTATATTTACATGTAGTGGAATGACTCACAGCGAGTTAGTATTATATGAATCATTTGTCAGTGACGATGATTTATCGCGGGGATAACGTAGACTTACTGCCAGTATACATTTACTGTATACATGTTTTGACTTTTTTTCTTTCGTCTTTGGTTGTCGTATATGCGGAGGTGTTTCTCCATTCCGCTGGGACAGTGAAAGTTAGTTCTCGTACTCTAAAACAGAAAATTTGCTACTCGTCTGCAGATGGTAACGCCGCATCAAGAACCATCCAATAATAAACAGAGAAAACGCTATAATGCTTTTAACTCAGAGTTTTTTTTGCAATTTTCCACTGTCCCAAATCACTGGAAAATATATCTGCACTTATCTTATTTCACGTATGCCAAAACTATGATCACGCACTGCTCTTGGTACTGCAGTTGTGTTGAGTTCAGAGTTTCGGGTGGCTGTTAACAACGATGTCTTGAGAGCCGNTGTCGTATATGCGGAGGTGTTTCTCCATTCCGCTGGGACAGTAAAAGTTAGTTCTCGTACTCTAAAACAGAAAATTTGCTACTCGTCTGCAGATGGTAACGCCGCATCAAGAACCATCCAATAATAAACAGAGAAAACGCTATAATGCTTTTAACTCAGAGTTTTTTTTGCAATTTTCCACTGTCCCAAATCACTGGACAATATATCTACACTTATCTTATTTCACGTATGCCAAAACTATGATCACGCACTGCTCTTGGTACTGCAGTTGTGTTGAGTTCAGAGTTTCGGGTGGCTGTTAACAACGATGTCTTGAGAGCCGAGGCATCGCAGTTGTCAACATTTTTTTTTTTAAGATCGCACGCTGGGTTTTACGACGTAAGAATTCGCATTCGGTCGACTGGGTTCCGGGTCAGATCCCGGCAAGCTAAGAGGTAGGCTGAGATAGCTAAAGTAGATATGCATTAAGTTTGGTTTAGTATGAAAACAACGCCCCCATCAGCTCGCTGACTTAAACTGGAGGCGTATAATAAAATATGCTCAGTGTTAAGGCGCTGTCACATATTGCACCTGACTCCATCCGCCAGACGTCTTCGACAGGGAACGACTTCATTCGACTCCTGAAGCCAGTTCTGCGGCACAGATCTTTCGGAAAGGCATCAGAAGATGAAACACTGCGTAATTTAATCGTCTTAGATGTATTTAACAACGTTACATACAAATCTGGGAAGGTTTTCTCAAAATCAGCACTTCAAGAACTGTCTAATTCAGATATGGTTACATTATGTCTCTTATATTTGAGTTGAGTAGAAAGGAAAACTTGATCGTCGGCCGAATTCACCGTTTTCACCACGTAAAAGATCCTGCGGGCTAATGAATATTGAACAAGAAGGTCTTGAACATACAGGGCTACATGTGTGATTATACAGTCAGCTCACATCCAACATCTACAGACCTGCGATAACACTCGTGAACACTTCATAGTGGAAGATTTTTTTGTAATCCAGCAGATGCGGCTACTTGCAGGAAACGCTTGTTTATAATCGGTACGTGCAAATGAATACATGGCACGTGGGTTATGAAAACTCTTAACATCGGGTAGTGTTTGCTTACTTTCATTGTATTTTCTTGCCTACCTCGCCTCGCACTCGGGAGGTCGTACTTTTCAAATCTTTCTCGCATGGTAGATTAGCATGCTCACTGCGTATTCTGCGCATAAGGAAACCGGTCTGTGAATTAGCAGATCCAGTCGGAGTCAGGTTAGACTTCAAGCACTTTATTTATTATTTTATGGTTGGGTCACTGTTGTTATGACACGCCCTGCACAATTCTGAGCCAATGATAAACGGGGAGAAAGGTCGTAACCGTATCGTACTCAACCCAGTCCATAAATAACGTCACCTAGCCGTGGTAGCAGCCAATGAATAAACGATTGGGACACGATTATGTAAAGCAGTGAGAAGTCAAGGCTGATAAAAATGAATTCACGCACATATACGTAAAGTAATGCCATTCGCGTTGTAAAATGGTACCGGGCTAGAGTTCACAGTCCTATACAGACTCGAGCAGAGGTCATTTGTTCACTAGCAGGGACATCTGAATTTCGCGAAGAGATTTCGTAAATAGTTATATTTCAAAATATTTCAGCTCAGATACACTGTAGTGATTGAATGATCTTAAATGTCACCTGGTTTGTGCATCTGTACCAACAATCAAATACATTTGTTATAGGGATAAGCATACTCTGATTGGCCCATTCAAGTCAGACGCAGTCTTTTCGCAAAGACACGTTGTCAATAATCAAAGGAAACGTACGGGTGTACACATACGATACTGAAGTCTAGCCTGCACGTATATCATTTTGTGAAAATTAGGTGTCCGTATTAATTGGTTGCCGCCACGGTCAGAACCAATTGTCCTGTTCCACTCGGCCACGTGGTATTAAGACGCCCAACTGCCGAATGTGCTGTAATTGGGAGATGCAATGACACACATGAAATTAATATGCACTTATACGACGCGTAGTTACCGAGTGATAACATCCAATGATCGCGACTCTACGTAATGAACCCAGAATGTCTTCAAAACACGGTATGCTTAATGTACAGAGATGTGGTTTTTCGCTAAACAATACTCTTGGCCAGACACTTTTCATTATATTCTTACTTCCTCTGTTGCCCAAATTTATCTATGCATTTTGTGTGAACGTAGTTGTTTGCAGAGGTATGTTGGGCTTTCATTGTTATACTGGCAGAATTCTCCTTGACCTGTTAAACTTGGAAAACAGCTGCTCATACAAACGACAGAAATAAACCTGCAGCAGACATGAGCATGCAGTGCCCGTTTCGTCCGCACTTGCATTCCGGCGCGGCTCCATGCTCACCTCATTTCACCCTCATCGGCTCTCAAAACTTCGCTGTTAAAGAGCCGCCCAAATCTCTCAACTCAACGAAAGACGATCAGAGCTTTAAGTGTTTTTTAAATACAGTAAGACAGCTTATATTTTCGCAAAAGTCAAATTAATCTTATTATAGTGTTTCGCGAGAAAAAAAAATCACATCCAACAAGTCCCTGAAACTTTCATGCTACGGTTGGCCGACTATGCGAACCAAGCATCTAAGGGACAAAGGTAACGTGATGTATATCATTTGCTTGTGTTAAGGCGTGACCGAGAAGGCGGAGAGAAGCAAGTACTGGCGGCAGGAAGGACGGACTCATGTTCCACTCCGCAGTGAGCCGTTGTCCTTCAGACGTGTGGGGGGTGCAGCGTTCAGGTATCAGGTGTGAAGTGTGTGAAAAGGAAGGGTGGTGGGGGCAGGTCTCGGAGGGCCAGTCTGGTCCCCGTGCCGGATGTCTCCCACGCCGTAAGTCAACACACCTCGCCATCCGGCCCCACCGCGCAGGGCTGCACAAGTCCGCTCCTCAGATCGTCGCCACTTCTGGCGCAGGCCCAGGTCCCAGCTGTTACACCTTTTTAAATATCCTTTCTGGGCAACATGTTCATGGTGTGGATTACAAGTTTTTCTTCTTCTTCTTCTTCTTCTTCATCTTCTTCCTTCCAAATGTTAACCATGAACCGGGCCAGCTGCCAGACAGCTGCATCTCACTATAAAATCGAAGCAGTCAAAACTGCTCCACTTTAATCAGTAAGATTCTACTGATCATTTTAGTTCTAGTGATTTTTTTTTTTTACTGATTTCTAGTAAATTGCGTTGGTCTGGGAGTAAATACTAAGTACATTCCATTGACTTCGACATTAGATAAGAGCTCATTAACTGAAGATTCAGTAAAATAACTATGGTGATTGAAATCACAGATAAATATTTATTTAGAGTGCAGTTATGGTTCGCCTCGCTGTCGCTGGGTCTTGACCAGCGCTCGGGGCAGATCATCTCTCCTGCGGCGTGACGAGGTAACGCAGTCGGGGAGGCGACCTCGCGGTCTTGCAGCCACCGGCCGCAGTCGCCATACCTGGACCACATCGCAGATTGATTGGAATGGTTAGCTGACCGCCCTCGCAGCTCGGGGTCATGGCGGTCCACTCACTCTCTACTGCGAAATAATGGAAGTAAAATACTGCGCTTGACGTGAGGTTTACCACTCAGTGTATCTGACGTGATGACCGTGCAATATATTTTTTTTTGTTCGCGCAAACTAAGTAAATAAAGATTAAAGAATAGCTAAACGCACATTTTTGTTTCAGGTTTTGCAAAAGAAGAAATTTTTGGTCAGAAAAGTACTTTGCATTTATTATAACAGCTGGCACTTTCGAACCTATGGAAAGTGTTTCAGTAGATTCATGGCACAAGAAACAGCAAATTGTAAAATAGTTGGTGTATCGCCAGCAACTAATAGCATCGCCGATGTGCCCAGGGAAGGGCGATGTCTATATTAGGGCAACATTTCTGGACCTGCACACGCCGACAATGATTTTACCTATTCTGCAACATGTCAGATGTACGAGTATACTGTATATAGTATATTAAAGGGTTAAAGAAAACTTCCAAAATTAATGACTGGCAATTTTTCAAAGTTTGTTTGTACCCAAATATTAAAATACTCCTTTTTTGGTGGAACTGTGCCGTGAAAATCATTATGCGATGGTTAGGGACCTGCAAAAATTCGCCTTATTATATGGCGGAATGCTGGACATCACCGTACTGTGCACATTGAAGTATCTGCAGTTTTTACAGATAATTATTTAAAAATTAGTTGCCAAAGATTTTCTTGTAAATCTACAGTTCAAATATTGTAAAAGTACAAGAAATTATGTTAAAAAAAAACATAAAATAGTTTATGTAGCTCAATGTTTATACTAAACTTGAAGTTTACAACAACTGCATGTTAAAATTCAACATTAGGTTTCCACATTCCACACTAAGGGTTTGCGAAATTTACTTCTAGTGTGACAAAACTATCTTTGGCAACTAGTTTCCAAATAATGCCTTGCATAAACACAAAATAAAAATTATGTGTGTATGAAGTACCTTCTGTCTTCGAATAATAACGTGAATTTTGCGTCCGAAACTGAGAAGTATAATTATTAGGCTGTGACGGATCACAAATAATTACAAGAACCCTCATGCAGACATAACAACATTTTATTAATATTATGGTACAATATTGCTGAATCATTAGCAAACAATAAAAAACTAGTTGATCTCACAACCACAGGTAAACTTTAGCTAACTCCATTACAAATATCAAAAATGTATTACATACCATACAACTCTTTTAAAAAATGATAGTTTTTACATTATTAAAAAACTTTTATTTATTCAAAATATTAACATGCTGCATGCAATACAAGCAGCAAAAAAAAAAAAAATAGTATTACGAANAAACTTTTATTTATTCAAAATATTAACATGCTGCATGCAATACAAGCAGCAAAAAAAAAAAAAATAGTATTACGAACATCAAAGATTTATTTACCAAACAATATTTTAAAAACGTATTCTTTCTTGGCACTCAGTTAAATTCAATTTAATTTNCATCAAAGATTTATTTACCAAACAATATTTTAAAAACGTATTCTTTCTTGGCACTCAGTTAAATTCAATTTAATTTAATTAAAATTACAATATAAATGAGGGCAACCACCATGGCCCATCAAAGCCTCCTATCATAAAAAAAACTATTTCAAAAGTTCAGTGAATCAAGTTAGGGTGGGAGGCAGTCTTGTGAGACCCTCCAGAGCTCCTACCGTTAAAAAACCATTGCACGACGACGCAATAAAACATTAAAATAATGCTCTAACGATGGAGTCGTGGAAACGAATAGAAACATTAAAAATTAATGAACTTGGGCGGCGCACAAAGAAAATCACGACACGTTAAAAACAAGAGGCACAGCAGACGCGACACCATAGTTAAACCGAAACCAAATTTAGAAATGGATAGCACTACTGCACACCCAACGAACTACGCACACATGCCCCACATAATTACAAAAGCATTAAAAACCCTACCGCAAAAACACTGACGTTTCCCACGACTCAGCGTTAAAATTCCCCATCGTTCTCAATGAATGACAGGTGAGGTTGTCAGCTTAACATCGTTGTCGTTGAATTCAGCTCAGCTGGACAAAATGAAGTGCAGGCTATTCAAGCTCGGCAATCGGCGCGGAAGTAGTCGTTAGAATAAAGTAGCATGAGGAGAAGAAGGCCGGGACCAGGCGTGCAAGGCCTAAAATCAACTAATACTGCAAATAATTGATACGCACGCGTGGGGGAGGGGGAAAGGAAGGGAGTGGGAACAAGGACGAAGGAAGGGATCTGAGCCGAGCAAAGACAGTAGATTTTGAGAGCGCTAACAAACGTAACGCGACCATGCTGAAGGTGTAAGGCTCTATTTACATGCAGGGGAAATTAAGTTGGTTTATGCACTTGGGAAGCATTTCTGTTAGGTATTTATATACATTTAAGGGCAGGGAAACTTTAACAGGACGACAGAAGGAGATCTATGCATATACTGAAACGTTTTAGCTCGATATGAATAGTTAGCTTATGTGGCGAGTGCGAATTACCAAGAAAATTTCGGATCGTTTGCCACGCATAACCATTAATGCGCATTTTTGCTACATTCCCAACATTGCTGTTTGACATACGTGTGAGAAACTACTTCCTAGTGGAACTTTTCCGGTGATATTTTGCATCGTCTGGTCGTGCCGGTCCTTAATTGGCCTGCAGTCAACTACGTGTAAAAAAATGTGTTGACCAATATATATACTCACACATACATACACACNTCCTTAATTGGCCTGCAGTCAACTACGTGTAAAAAAATGTGTTGACCAATATATATACTCACACATACATACACACACTATCCTGGAAAATAATATTTACTGATAAAAAGGTAATTAACTTACTATTTTTGTTTGCGGTATACAATTGACAGAGTGAGAAGTNCCTTATCCTGGAAAAATAATATTTACTGATAAAAAGGTAATTAACTTACTATTTTTGTTTGCGGTATACAATTGACAGAGTGAGAAGTAAACTACGAGTTGCTTGCAGCTTTTTTCACAGGACAAAATTAAAAACAAACACGAAAAAAAACTCGGCCTCTGCCGGAAATTTTTTTTGTGGCGTGTCCCCAAATCCCGCCACGCCAATCTGAGCTCCTCCACAGTTGTGTGTCCTCCGGCGTGCATGTTAGTAGCTAAGGCGGTTGGAGAATGGGGTGTGTCTAAGGGCAAGCCCTATACGGCTTAGGTAGAGTTTATTATGTTTAAAGGGACGTATGCATCGCGGCTATAGCAGGGTTGTCTGGTGCCATGGCCGTAATTGTAGCCATGGTCACACCCCGAAGGAAGAAGGGTCTAGATGGAAGAGTACAGCAAACCAGCGCAAAGTGAAGAGGGCACTGGGAAAATATGTGCGACTGTCGCGGAGGATTAAAATATATATTCTTTTAACTGGTTTAGTGCAGGAGAAAGTAGGGTAGTTTGTTAGTTTGCGAAGATAGACTTTGCGTATTGACATAGGGTGATATGAAATGAGTAGTGAGGTCTTTGATGGCGGAGGGGAGGGGGATATATTCTCTGTGTCCTCTTAACGGCGTCGTTGAACTGTAGATAACTTCCAGTGGATAAGTCCCACAGCTTTACTACTCATTAAGACTCAATAACAGTAAATTCGTGTGCTCCAACAATTGAGTAAAACTAATCATGTGATAATCGTCGTCCTTTACTACCCGAAAATCTCGCCAATTCATTGAATAACTTAGTCTGTCTCGTAGCTTTTCTGATGGTACGCAGTTGTAGTTACACACATAAACATAATTAAAGGCATAATAAAATAAATTAACACTTGTTTTAATAATGACAGTGGACCGATAAAAGCCGCTACTCATAATTAGGTAATTTCGGCAATATATAGTCAATGCGCGGTAACGTTTTCGCGAGTATCCCGTGTTCCTACCGATAGTCTATTTGAAGTGCAATCGCAGACGTGCGTGAACAAGCTTCGCGAAGTTATCAGGCGCATTTACACAACCTCTGCAGGAAATTTATTGACTGTTGCATAGAACGGTGGGTATTTTTTGGGAAGTCTTGGATTGGGGTGTTTCTTAACAGTGACGCTTTTATGAGAAGCTATAGGTAGGGTAAAAGGAGTTGGGAGAGGTGGGAACCTACCATGTCATTTCGCGAAATTCGCTAGGAATGACGTCAGACGTGGATTTATTTGAAATAATAAACAAGTAATTCGTAATTCGTCCACCAGTGCTTGGAAGTAGGCCACCAACCATAGTTTACTCTTATCCGTATAGGGACACCAGATTTTCACGAAAACCGTTCCTGTCCAGTTGTATTTCAAAACAATTCAGCGTACATCTACTTTCATGGTTGGATGGCTCTGATTGCTACGCATCTTAGTGTCTGTCGGCGAATAGCAGATGTTCAGAGCCATAGTCATGATCATCCCAGTAAATTATCAAATATCTTCTTACAGACACACGCGACGAATAACAAAATGAAAATTGCAGATTTATACGTACGATATAGATGTATTGCGCTGCATGGAACTATTTTCGCGAAACTCAGACGTGTCTACATAAGGTCGGCATTAAGGGTTCCGCCTGCTTGCAGCTATTTTGTACGTTAGAAGTCTGGAAACGGTTATCTGTAAGGCCGACTCTTGCGCACTCACCACTTGCCTCGTCGCCTCTAAGCGCAAGGCGCCCAACTTGCGTGCAGCCTGTCGGAAGTACGATGCTTGTCTGAAGACAACTCGGAAGTGGCTGTGTAAAACATTTGCAGGAAAACACGTGTTTTAGCCTTTTTAACGTCCAAAAAGTAACCCTTAGAGTTGAAATAAAGACTTGAAATTTGTCTTTGGGCACGAAACTTGTCTTAAATGCTTTTCATTTTCAGACACCGATCCAAAATATCAAACTGTTTTTAAATCACGCGTTTTCTACTAAACTTCTGCTACGCACATCATGCGCAAACCAGGCGGAGGTATAAAGGGGAACGTTCCCCCGGCGTATTGGATTCTTGGTTTTTCTAGCCTTTTTTATGTTTCTAAAAAAAATAATTCCGAAAGTATCCTTAACTCAGCTGGCTACTAACCTTACATAGCCGTAGATACGTAATGGCTGCGCTACAAACTCTTATTTACGTCACAATATCGATTTTGCTAATATTTTGGCAGAATTGATATTGTGACGTAATTATGAGATCGTAGTTCAGTCGTCATGCCTATACTGCTGTGTAAGGTTAGAAAAGGCTGTTCACGGTAAAGTGAGCACTTTTTAAATCAACCTTTGAAAAAATATCACTGCCCCATTGGCTGCCATACACCCAGTAAAGTTGGTAATGGCGGAGGGAAAGTAGTTCCGGGTCTTAACGTCAAATTAAAAGCTTTTAGTAAACATTTGTGAATACTAAAATTGTTTATTTTGCTTTTGGGGGTTTTTTAATTCATGCCAGTGTAGGAATCAGTGAATTTGTAAACATTAACTTTTCTAATAATTTCGCGTTTCACTTGAGCTACGCATGAATAAAGTGATCAGGATAATGGCAGTGTTAACTGTACATATAGCGGATGAATACACAATGTGCACACAAGTATATTTTAAGATAGGTTTTAAAATGTGCTCAGTTTATAAAGGACAACCTATAGCTAGTTGGTTACTAAAATATTTTCGGGATTTTCTTTTTAAATATATAAACAAGCTAGAAAAACCATTAATCCATTATGGGGGCGTGGGCGAAGTTCTCCTTAAATGTGAAGTTGTTACAAAGGAGTCCTNAGAGTATTACGAAAAGTAGTTTTGTGTAGAAATTTCTTTTTAACAGCGAAGTGTTCAAACTGGTGCCCACTGAAGTGTTTTATTTATATTTAACCCACACCAGAATCCGTATTGTAACAAAACTGTTCTAAACCCGTTCTCAATGCTACGTGCTACAAGCATGAATAGCACGAGTACAGCCTGTGCAAGATTTCTTCACACTTTTGAAAGCATACCTTTGAAAAATCACCCCATGTTTAATGTTCCTTGTGGTTTCCTAACTAAGTCATATACGACAAGCGTTTTATACTTCTGTTAACATAAAAGTAACTTATTTTCGTTTGAATTTAACTTTTATTTGTATTTTATGTATAAATTATAATATCTTATTAGTAATTTAAACGAAATAAAACAGAGAGAAAATAGGTGTGTTGGTAATGCGTGTTAAGATAAAGTTATTATGTATTATATTATTACACAGAGTGCGCACGAATGCGGTGCGTAGTCCCTTTGGTGAAAATTTCTAGACACGGTTAAGGTTTATTCTACTCAGATTAAGAACAAAACGTCATTTCCTATGGGAAAGTTTTTGGCACAGGGAAAATTTCCGCCGCTAGGTGCGCTGTGTTCCGAAAGGTAACTTTTAATTAAAATTTTAAGCTACGTGAATAATGAAAATGAAATATTTTACTTAGTTACGAATTTATTTTATATTTGATTTATGATTATTACAATTATTCTGTTTTTAAACTTAGAAAATATGTAGAGTCTGGTACATTGCCGACACTAGCGCTTACCTAGTGGCGAAAATGTTTGGTAGCAAAACTTATAACATTGATCTCCCCAGTCTGTAGTAGAAGTAACCCTGACACGGCCAAGCTCTGTTTGCATGAGGCGGAGGAATGTCTTGAAAGTAGAACGTAAGCAGGGCTTTAGAAAAGTTAAGAAACCATGAATATACTAGGCCTGTAGTTATTATGTGCAGGAAACCGGACGAGATAGCGCAATGGTAGAAACACAGAACTCGCATCATTAGGAATTTTTTTTTAGTTGTAGAACGACAGTAGATGTATATGTATTTTATATTTTACTTATTTTTAAAGTCTAAATATGCCGTTTTATTTGCCTGCTTTCCCATACTGATAACTTACTACATAATTTTCTATTTTCAAAGGTTTCCTTTATATTGTTGGAAGGGGGTGGGGGGTCTGAACCCGCCGCCACCATCCCGTCTATGCCTCTGTCTAGTACTCCAATACTAAACGTTTAAATGCTCGCGTCACTCATAAAAGGAGCAACACGTTATATAAATCGACACAAAAAACTTTTAACTTTGCCGTTTTTACTTGTAATATTTATTGGTTTTGCATATAATCTCATCCATTTCTAACCTCTTCAATTGGTTTACCTAAATAAATTTTATTTGATCAAAAAGGCTTTCGATCCATTATCAATATACGCTTACCTACTGTGTAAATGTATACATGGCACAGTTAATGAAATATCCAATCAAATTTGCAAATAATTACTCGCCATCTTCCAATAAACGTATAGCACATGCTAAATCGTTGTCCTTGGCATTTGTTTATAACTTGTTTATTACATCTGGGATATAGGTAAAAAAAATTCAAGATTTCACTTGCAAAAAAAGTTATTTTATAAATTACGTTAAGATTTAGTTGCTGGTCTGAGTTTTTAAGGTACCTGATTATTGAAAATACTTTTATTTTGGAGGCATGGAAAGCTAGAGTACCGTGCCGTGCCTTCTTTGTCACAAACCACATCACCTCTACTGCGCAAGGCAGTGAAGTTACGTTCAGTTTACCGCATTACCGATATTAAGGCGACGGTACTTTTTTTTATTGGTTAATGTAAGTAACAAACGTCAGTCCAGTGACCAGCTCAAGTTGCGCGTGTTATGTGTGCTTTCAGATTACGATACTGGAAATCACAAATGAGGAACATCAAATAAATGTTTTCGACACGAACTATGAGTACAGACTCGAATCCTCGAATCCTACAATCTCAGTTCGTACTATTTTCCCAAAAGGATATGTTAGTAATGTAACGCAATTCTCTCCATGCGTAGGTAACAGAGGTCTGAAAACCTTTTCCTGGATATTAGATAACCGTTTTCTATCATGGAAACATCTTACACAGCTGTATGTAAGAAGACAAGGCGATTTCCCTCGAATAAATTTACTGTGTAATAACTAGAGACCTGAAAAATTCGCGTGTTCAACGACCTGCAGACTAGACTCTACAGTCGTGTGTACATATNGTGTAATAACTAGAGACCTGAAAAATTCGCGTGTTCAACGACCTGCAGACTAGACTCTACAGTCGTGTGTACATATTGCCGATGTAAACTGTGCATTGGTTGGCTGCTGTCACTGTGGAAGGTGACGATTGGGCCACAGTTCTCCAGGAGGCGCCAAACACCGCGTGGACCAATGGCTAAAGTTATATAAACACACGTGTTTTGAGTTCTAGCTTGTTCCAAAATGAATGCTTGAATTTTTCATGTCTCTTAGTAATAACTACACAGTGCTCTCAAGACCTCGATGTTCAGAGCCGCCCAAATCTCGTTCACAACTACACAGTGTTTGAAAACATTGTGAAAACATTGTGGTTTCGTTCATATTTTGAGATTTGACGTAAAGTTACCAGACACGCTTTAATCGCAGATTACTTAAGAATACAGAAGTGAAGCAGCTGCTAAAACTGCTAACTCCAGCCACACACGTCAGCAAAATGGCTTCACTGGCCATCAACAGGTCGGAACGCCGTTCGCCAATCAGCGTATGGTAACCTACTCGCCAGTCGGCAGCCCAGCCAATAGGGAACTTTTCGCAGCATTCAGTAGCCAATCAGACACAAGGCTCGTTCTAGAGCCTCGCGTAGCCAATCAGAGAATGGGTACGCCCACATCGAAGGAATCGCCACGCCGTTTCGCCTCTGTGTACGTATCTACTCTGTGTTCTGTCTTTACACGGATCATGGGACGTCCAATACTGGCCCTGTCAAATGGAGAAATAATTTCTTTCGGGCAGTATGTCACATACGAAATTCTGAATTCTTCCTGGCATGTATAAAAATGTAATTTCAGGCGTTGCAATGAAGAAGTGTTTTGCGTTACCTGTACCAGCAAGGCCGTATATGAGGGAGGAGGGAGGAGTTCTGGAAATCAAACTCTCTCCTTAACACCTCGATGGCATTTTTTACTTCCGCAATTTCATCACGAATAATCAACATTGTCTTATGAATAGCAATAAGTGACATATTACTGCACAGTAAAAAGTTTTTTAATTTATAGTACGGTAATTTATTTTTTAAAATGGATGGAAACAATATTATATGTGCGTCGGNAATGTAATTTCAGGCGTTGCAATGAAGAAGTGTTTTGCGTTACCTGTACCAGCAAGGCCGTATATGAGGGAGGAGGGAGGAGTTCTGGAAATCAAACTCTCTCCTTAACACCTCGATGGCATTTTTTACTTCCGCAATTTCATCACGAATAATCAACATTGTCTTATGAATAGCAATAAGTGACATATTACTGCACAGTAAAAAGTTTTTTAATTTATAGTACGGTAATTTATTTTTTAAAATGGATTATGTGCGTCGACTGTAAAAAAAAGTTACTTAGCCATTGGCCGTAGTGATATATACGACAGCCAACCCAGTCTGAAGTTTGAACCGAANCTGTAAAAAAAAGTTACTTAGCCATTGGCCGTAGTGATATATACGACAGCCAACCCAGTCTGAAGTTTGAACCGAAAATTAATGAGTTGGCTTGTGAACGAACTCACACGTAATGTTGATATGCGTGTATCCTTGCCGATCGGACACGTGTTGAGGCTTCTAAATTAGCCGTAGTTTCAGAGAGTACGTAGGCACACGGAAATGAAATGGCGTGGTGGTTCCTTTGGTGTAGATGTACTCATTTTATGATTGGTCGCGCGAGGCTCTGGGAACGGGCCTTGTGCCTGATTGGCTACTGCATGCCGCGAAAGTTTCCTTGTTGGCTGGGCTGCCGGCTGGCGAGTAGGTCACCGGGTGCTGATTGGTGAACGGCGTTCTTATATTTTGGCAGCCAGTCACGCCATTTTGTTGGCGTGCGCTGCTGCAGTTAGCCGTTTTAGCGGCTGCTTCGCCTCCGTATTCTTGAGTACTCTGCGGCCAGGGCGTTCTCCCGACAACGCTAGCCTAGGCTCATCACAAGGGCGAGGCTAGAAAGCAGCATTCGTGACTGAGATGTGTAGCAAAGCCCATAAAGTGAGTGTAGATGTGGAAATTACACATGAAGACCACTTCAGAAAGGGAAGCGATATAAAGTGAAAATATGTGCTAGCCCGTTTGATGTAAATGTACGGGGTCATCGCGCTAGACTTAAGAACGACGGGAATAATTTCCATTGGAATAATTCCAGATGGGAATAATTCCCATCTGGAATGAATGACGTTCCACCATTTTGCCGGTGCGAGTTCGCAATACTTGCGATAGTTTAGCCTCTGCATACTTACCTATTCTGTGGCTAGAGCGTGTCCTTGCAAAGCGGCCAGGAGATGCTCGTCAAGGATACGCAGCAAAAAAAGCCAAAGGGGAATGGAAGTAGGTCACGGCTTGGAGGGAATGAGCCGATGAAACACGATCTTAACCGCAAGGATCTTGTGTGGCGGGAAGAAATGGTACAAAATGTTGGTAGAGGAGACACGAAGACGCTACAGAGAATAATAGGAAGCTACGGAGCGAAGGAAAACCCACGTGAATGCTACACGTCAATAAGTAATGTAAATAAGTATAAGGCAAGTCTGATCAGGTGAAGTCGGGTTTCCGTAACATACACCCCACTTAGCCCACTTCTCGATGACCTCCATAAGCCATATTGCTCAGTACCAGACCCCGTACAATCTTGGGCAAGGTCTGGTACAGCAGGTGTTCTATCAGCTACCTACTACGGCAGCCATCATGACAGTTGTCTTGTATGGCTGTATTTNGGTCTGGTACAGCAGGTGTTCTATCAGCTACCTACTACGGCAGCCATCATGACAGTTGTCTTGTATGGCTGTATTTCATACCAGGCGTGGTCATACGACCTGTCCTATTATCTGCCGCAGTTTCTGTACCAGCTTTCGTACTTATCATGTTGTTATTATAGAACGTAGGATGCTCCTCGTGGCATACACTTGAAGTAGTGNGGTCTGGTACAGCAGGTGTTCTATCAGCTACCTACTACGGCAGCCATCATGACAGTTGTCTTGTATGGCTGTATTTAATACCAGGCGTGGTCATACGACCTGTCCTATTATCTGCCGCAGTTTCCGTACCAGCTTTCGTACTTATCATGTTGTTATTATAGAACGTAGGATGCTCCTCGTGGCATACACTTGAAGTAGTGATGAAGCCACAGGTTAAAAATGCCTTGATGTGAGCTAATTTTCAAATACCGAAGTTATACGGGTGGGATCCTCTGCGCCCTCTCCGAGTATGTCTCATACTAGTAGGCCGGCTACTTGCGTGTGATACGAATCTTTCATGCCGGCTCTCCGGTTTGTTTACCAGTACTTACAGAGCTTGCAAGAGTTAAGAAGGCAGCGGGTATCGTGCTATGTTGGCTTCATGCCTTATTTTTGGACTAAGAGGTTAGGGACTGGAATCCCTGATAGCTGGAGAATATTGGTGCATTTTTACACTTAAGTTAAGGTTAGTTTAGTTCTGTAAAGCCCCCACCTCCCTTGTCTACTTTTCTTCCTACGGAAAGCTTAAGCTCAAGCCACAAATATTAATTCGAAACGACTGTGAAAATGATTTGCAGCATTGTGTTCCACTGGCGTTTAGTTAACCGGAGCAAGATATGTCAGTGCTTGCTCACAACTCCATACTCTCGGTTCGCCTAGAAGACCGTGGAGCCATCAGGGTATACTGCTCGTATNGAGCAAGATATGTCAGTGCTTGCTCACAACTCCATACTCTCGGTTCGCCTAGAAGACCGTGGAGCCATCAGGGTATACTGCTCGTATATTGCTTTCACTCGAGGCACCCAGTAACACACGTGGCGTGACTTCAGCTGCACACATACGTTTAAGTGGAAGACGTGTAAACTAGGGAGCAGCCAGGTACAGCGCAGAGCAAACGCCATCGTACTTGCAACAGTTCACCAGTTGGCGCTGCCGAAACTGAAAAAGTTTTGCGACACGCAGGGGCCAGTGGGCGTGCAAGGACGAGCTGCGGAAGCAGATATATCGTGGACACGTGTACCAGACGTGTAGGGTTGGATGGTGGTTGGAGGCGGCGGCGGTGTGTGATGAAACACTGTGCTGGAACTTTGGGCGTGGAGCGGAGCAGCGTCGAGCCTGGCGGGTTGGGGGTGACTGCCGCACTTTGTCCCGACAAGAGAGCAGAGTTTCATTCCGCCCCAACTACTGTGGCCGCCCGTCATCCACCACCCTCTCCCCGACACCCCCACCCGGTTCTCTTTTTTATTCGGATTAAATACGAGTGTGCGACGTGGTGACGCGCCGCGCAAGCCTGACCCAAGTCCCGCCGTAACTGGCGCGGAGGGCGCGTGCCTTGTGCCTGTCTTGCTCCCGAGGTCCGGGAAACTGTCCGCGGTTGTCTCTATGCCCGCCATTCCTTAAGGGGGATCAGTCCCCGCCATCTTGGATTTACGTAATTTTCGCCACAACTTGCAACACAACTTTCATTTTTTATGTTGAACGTTGACAGGGTATAGGGCATTGCTCTGCACATTTTCTAAAACATGCATTGCTAAACTACTGTTGTCAGGATCATTTGTGTAACTGCCCGCAAAAAAAAATACTTATTTCTTGTTGGCAGTCATTAGTAGAAAATTACTAAACGCGGTAGAAATGTAATAGTTTGATAAACCTTTAGAAAATATTATTTATGCCATGTCATGAAAAAAAATTTNCTAAACGCGGTAGAAATGTAATAGTTTGATAAACCTTTAGAAAATATTATTTATGCCATGTCATGAAAAAAAATTTCGTTATGGCAAATAAAGTGAAAGTCCAAGATGGCGGGGCCTGATCTCTCTTAACTGTAGGGAAAGACTTGATATGCCAGCCNTGGCAAATAAAGTGAAAGTCCAAGATGGCGGGGCCTGATCTCTCTTAACTGTAGGGAAAGACTTGATATGCCAGCCTACTTGCACGTGTACAGCGTAGCAGGAACAGGATTATAACAGCAACTGGTGTATGTGCATGCTATTTCATTTTTATGATAAAATATCTCATTCCAGCATAATCAACGTATCTCCAGTCTTCCAAACCTTAATGTCAAGGTCTTCAGCATAGTGCAAAATTTTGGGCATTTTTCTTAAAATATACTGTGTGATTAATGGAGAAACGTTTATAGCGCCTGTACTACATTTTGTTATGATCCCTCTACCAGCAAATTAATAATTTCACTGCTTGAAGAAGAAAAGTGAGTGAGTGAGTGAGTGAGTTGATTTGAGAGAGATTTGGGCTGCTCTTAACAGCGAGGACTTGAGAGCCGATGAGGGTGATTGAGGTGAGTATTCAGCAGCGCCGGAATGAAAGGGTGGGAGAGACGGGAGATCCCCGAGAAAACCCGCCGACCAGCGCCATCGTCCGGCACGATTCTCACTTGACAAAATTCCGGGAGTGATCCGGCCGGGGATTGAGCTCGGTTCGCCTTGATGTGAGGCGAGGAGGCTAACCGCTCAGCCACCGCGGCCCCCACGAGAAGCGACTAGGGCCTACGTCGTGACTCACTTCTAGTATTCTTTGAACATAAAGTTTATGGTTATGCAAAACTGCAGTAGCAAATAAAAGAGGGACTAAAAGAGTGAAAAGGAAACACTTCGAAAATAGTGATGATTTCCTGTTCAGTTTCCGCAGGGTTCTAGTCTTGAAGTCGAGTTATAATAAGCGCGCATTTGCGGTTTTGGCGCAGAACTTCCCTGTTTCATACAACACCGTCGCCCTAGTGTTTTGCAAGGAACTGGGGATAATGCGTGCTGGCCGTTACCCATCGACGTATAGGCAGCATGTTGCGGTGGAGTTAGCTAAAAGTGGATATTTTTTTTTTTTCTTTTTTTTTTCGCATTGTTACGAGAGTGTTTCAGAAAAATTAGTCAACAAAGCATTTGCGTGCTAAATTCAAAGTTACCCCTGACTAGTCCGAAGGGAAAAAGATAATCGAATTCTTTGCAAAGCGCACAAGAAAACGTTTGAGTTTAAACTAAACACTTTCCTCGTATAGATTTTGTAACTTATTTACTAAGTCTTCTTGTTAATATTGTAACATGAGGCTGCGGAACATGTTTTATACTGTTTCTTGTAGACGTGTGGAAGATATTTTTAGAAATTATATCAACAAGAAATTTTGAATTGTTTGCTTTCACCGCTCCTAAGACAATAACTCTGCGGCGTCAGACACAACTTTGCTGTAATTCATCTCACACGCTATTGTATTGTTTGTAAATGTTGAAAAAAGTGTCGTGGAGCGTTAATTTTTCCCCCTGGCTTTTAGAATCGTGCATAGTGCAACAGGCGTGTTTTATGTTCGTGTATGTAAAAACCACGAATTCCGTCGAGAGAGGGTTTGCCTCGCATTCGGGATTGGCGGGTTTCGTCGCGACCGTCTGCACTGGGTATGGCATGGCTTTCCCAAGTTGTTTTTACGCATATTCGTTTCCTGCCTGTATCGGTGTAGATCCTTTAAACGAGCCTCTCCAGCCTCTCAATCAGTAGACAAAGGTCCGTTGAGCTTTTGCATGCAGAAATGAATTGACCAATATTAATTAATACATTTCCCACGCTGATGCACACGGACCTTGCACTCGCACCAAGTTAATGCTTCTATTTGTATTAAAACTGCTGCACTTGAGAAAGATAGATATGTTCGTTGTAATATATATATATATATATATANNATATAGAGAGAGAGAGAGAGAGAGAGAGAGAGAGAGAGAGAGTCTGAGTTGTGTCTGTGTTGAAAAACTCGAATATAGTTTAATTTACACGTTTACACGACGTCGAGTCGAATGTAATAGACGAAGAGATCAGTAAAAATACAAATGCATTTTAAGTTATGATTTTAAATTGCTTCGATTTCACCATAACACTGCAAAATGTGTGGAAATCAACAACACAAAAGATTACGTTATAAGAATTATGATACATTTCCATTTAAATAGTGTGAATGACATACGACTATTGAAAGTTGTTTTAATTTTTTTTAATATTCATAATTAATGCAGTTAAAATTAAATTTTTTTAGGACAGTTGAGCGTTGCATCTAAAGTAGTTTAAGGTCATCTTGTCTACAAAAAATTGTTGAAATTAGTTTATATGTAATATTTTTATGTAATATAATACTTGTGAAATTGTGAATATGTATTAAAAAATATTTTGTATTTTGCTCAAATTAGTTTTTGTGTAATATATAGTGAAATCTGAAAGACGACATACGTAAGTTGCGTTCCTGGTTTGAATCCTGTGTATACCATGAAAGTCCTTGCCTTAATGTTTGTTAAGTTCAGTTGTAGTTTATTGTATAGCCGTCTTTATGGGCTGAATAACACGAAAGCGGAAACGATAGTAAACTCCACTAAACGACAATATAAAATGTTATAAAAATATAAAAAGAAATTTAAAACAATTTTGCCACCCTTAATGGCTATGGGTCACCGACATAGAATTCCACAAACATGCTTTCGGGGGATTGATTTTGGCGGCCGTTTACATACGTGACTGTGGGACTGTTACGGGTGAGTTTTAGCAAAATATACAGTTAGAGACAATGGTTTATGATGGGGAAAGTTGAATGTTACCTTTACGTTCCAACGCAGCCTGCTGTCAAAAATTTTTCTTTCATTATTGTTTGCCGTGTGTGTATGAATCTATATTCCCATTCCTCTGGGCAAATGGTAATTCTGACACTCTGAGGGTGAACCTTCATAAATGGTCTACTAGGTGCCAAACTGAGTCAAAAATGCATAATTCAATAATCAGAGGATCAAGACGCTACAGTGTTTTGGAAATTAGGTTGACGCAAACAATTTTATGTTGACCCTGACAATTTTCGTCATTTTACAGTGTATCTACGTACATATTTTTGTGAAATATTTGTTCTGCGGTTCAAGGTAGTAATTGTTACATGTGATTGTTATCCAGACAACTAATGTAACCAAAATGGCGATTGTAATATATTCTTGTAGCGATAAAAAGAATTTTTCATCGTAGGAAATGGTGAATGGTATATAATATTTTTTGCTACCGCTTTGACATTAAATCGTTTAATTTTCTTTCAAATCAGCTAAATCTGTTTGCTAATTGCTGAAACTTGCCCCTGTGCCATTGGCTGAAGTCTGCTGTTACATCAGTGGCCCCAGTCTCACGGATTTACCGAACGGTTCATAGCGGTTTACGGTGATCTGCACTGCTTCCTACTTATCGCCAGTCCGTTATATTAATTCGCCAGTTGGTATCTGCCAAACAATTGAATTTCCAGGCGTTAGCATTTCAGTGAGTGAAATTAAGTTTTTCCGTGTGTATGTGATTATTGAGCGGATAGAAGATGTATTGAGACGCTCAGATAATTTTCCTTCGTTTACGTAACGACTTTGCCATCCCGTGAATTGTCTTAGTTCCGTGCAATACTCTTCACTATTTCAGTTGCATAATTTTAATGGTAAGCTCAAAATGAAAAACAACATACCCCACAGTTCTGCCTGGCAAATCTTATCAGTGGATAAAGCATAAGATACACGATGCCTTAAATGTGATTCACCTGCTATTAACAATTATATTGCAAATACAAGGAGCCTCTCGGCCTTCGTACTTTTATATTTTTACGTAGCGTTCTTGGCCGGTAGGCCATCCCGCGCTACGACCGCCCAATCGTAGGGGCAGAGGGGTCACGCCCTCTCATAGCAGGTGGCCCAGCCATGCACCTGAGGTAACCAGATCCAAAGCCACAACCTGATTCACAAGTAAGGCCAAGAACACCCTTCCACAAGGTTCTGAGACCCTTGCTCTCAGAAACCAAGTGTGTGGTCTGGTCGGGGTTCCATCCGCACCCCCAGGACATAACCGGAGTGGGTTGCCGCTCACCGCCCNTAGGCATCCATATACTGTAGCCTCTCGGCCTTCGTACTTTTATATATTTGTGACTTTGGATCTTCGCTCATTCGACACGCGATACGAGACTCTCAACCAATAGTAAACCCACAATTGCGTAATTTTAATATATTATGTTAATGATCAGATTTTATCCACCTTTATAACTTGTTTTAACAAATTAGAAATTAAATTTATTACTATTAATATTAAGTAATTTACGTGCAATTTATTATGTACTAATCAAAGTTTCCACCTTTAGCAATATTGTGCGAAGAATAAAAACGCCGTGTGGCTTACATACCATCGAAGATACCGGTTTCTAGTTAATACGGTAAAGTTGCTACACTGTAAAATTATTTTTTACTTTTACAAGAAAAATCCTTGGAAACTCAGTTGCCAAGAAATTCTTTTGTAAAACTACAAATAGTTTCCTTGTAAAATCTGCAAAACATATATTTGTATTATTACAAATGATAGTCTTGTATTACAACTTACGGTGTTAAAAAGAGTACATAGAATTATTATTTTTTCTTCTAGAAAACAAATGTGACGAATTGATAAAAGATAATATTTAAAAAAAAATATTTCAAAATATAATTTAAAAAAAAAACACTTTGCCAGTACGGGGACTGGAACCAACACCCATTATATTAGTATCCTACGCCCTTAACCGCTAGATCAACTTAACTTACGTGCTTGGCACTTATTTTTATATTAAATATAATTCCAAGTACTTACAAAATGTTAAGGAATTAATTTTATGAAGAAGCTAGGGAACACTTTCATGTTTAATGAGTAATACGGTCACGTTTGATTGAAATTGTCTTTTTATTATGATAATTTGAGTTCTTTAAGCGTTTTACGTTATTCAAACTCGCAATACATTTCTTTTTACACGCAACTACACTTTACACCACCCATAGTTTTTACACAAACAGCTAGATACGGTTTTACGTTGTTAGTTGAGTGTCCGCCATTTTGCTGAAGCTCGTGGACACGGGTCAGTGTAGCAAAAACATTTCTTGAGTTCTACTACAAACACAGCCCTTATAGTTATACAAGATACATTTTTGTACTGTTACAAGCATTTGTAAAATTACAAACAATTTCTCAGTAAAAATTACAAAAAATTTTTACAGTGTACTATGTAACAATTTCGTAACTAATTTTCAGTAACTAGTATTTTATAAACTGATATCTTTGATCCGGATTGAGAGTGTGCACTATTTATTTTAGTGTGTAATTAGTCTAATTCACCTCTGCGGAGTGGCATGATTATATTCACGCACAGAGCACAGTTTTTTATACAGCTACATTTCGTTCATGTGTCACTGATACTAGGAGCGCAAGGTTTTGAATTGGAAACGCTTAATGGCGTAGGTGCTTGTTCTCGTGAATAAAGCTGTATTCCAATGTTTTCTCCCAGCAAAAAAAAATGTAAAAATCTAAAGTCAAAACATTTTAGATTTGTTTGTGTGGCTACGTATATCTACATATATCATATAAACCATTTGCAGGTATTCTTTTGNAAGCTGTATTCCAATGTTTTCTCCCAGCAAAAAAAAATGTAAAAATCTAAAGTCAAAACATTTTAGATTTGTTTGTGCGGCTACATATACTTATCTACATATATCATATAAACCATTTGCAGGTATTCTTTTGCCGTTTTTCGGAAGCCATGATTTTTAATAATTACCACAATGTTATGCCAAATATGTAAAATATGTTTTCATTCAATAAAACAATATCCGCATGACTAAAATGACTACGTGCCTTATTTAGGTAAGTTAAGTCATTGTATTTAAGTAAAACATACTTATTACTTACCCACAGAAAGTATATTTACATGCAGTATAAGTGCCAAGTTCATTTCGTTCTTCAAAGTTCTAATCGAAGGCGATAAGCTGAATTTAAATTTCGCAAAAACCTTATACACGTGCACGCACGATAAACGGCTAAACGGAAAAAGCGAATGGGTGACGGAAGTCATGGCGAAGCGACGGTAAGATACCGCAAATAATTAAATTTCGTATCAAACCCAGTAATTAATCTCAAATAAACATAATAAAGTTATATATCATATTTTAAATTGGCCTTTCAGTTAAAAAGAATGATAAAACATTAACCATTCAGTTATACTTGGTATCTGTGTACTTGGCAACACTTAGCAGATGCGCACCTTTCTTTCTTTACCAACACGGGAATATTCCCGTACACTTTATGTTATTGTACCGTCGTGAACTCGGTTCTTCCTGTACATTACCGAAATTCTCAACCAGAAGTAAGGGCAAATAGGTTTCCTGTTCCACTTTCATGAACATTTCCTTACAGTTGGAAACTAAAATTACTTAAATTTTTTACATTGCATCATTATGTCAGGAAACCATGTACACTCGATAATAGACAACAGGATAGCAAAAAGTGATGACGCCACACGCCTGTCTTGCACTAATACGCTAATGAACTACATTTGACAGCCTTGTGGTAGAGGGGAAAATGATACCTTCATGGTCATCTTCCTGTACATTGCGCATCTGAACAGAGCGATGATACGCCAGTGTGCGCAGGTTCGACCCTAACCCCGCCCCTCTCTTCATACACAGCAGATATCAAACGCCGATCTGGGTGGGCGGGCGTCTGGCTTGGGGTCGGGAATTGCACGAAGAATAAGTGTTGGGAAGGGGGGAGGGGGATAAAACTCTGCTACTGGCCTTCTGTGCTGCTCATAAGCGTGGCAAAAGTTCACACATAGATTGCGCCTTAAATATACATGTTTACAAATTTATTCGATCCCCTCTCCCCTTTTTTTCTCATGGAACGCCAGACATATCGGCTTCTTAAGGCGCTACACCTTTGGCTGATACACGCCCTTATATGACGGTGATATCACAATGTGTTATACTTGCTAGGCGGGGAAAGGTCAGCGTTATGGGATTGTGGTCTTTGCACACAAAATGATGAAGACCCACATTCGTGATTAGCAGAATGTTGCCCATGTTAGTAAAGCGAGATAAAGAAACGATAATTACATACGTTTGAAACATTTCCGTATGTTCATATGTTTGTTATAAATTATCTTTTTGCTGTTACTCTATTACCAGTAAGCTCCCATATCACTTCACATTATGACCTTATAGAGTTGTCTAAGGTTCTATACAAGTCATGTAACCGTGTTGTTGTTAAAATTTACATCATAGTAAATTGATGAAACGTTTTTTACTAAATTAAAAACTGACTCATTGAATTAAGGTGTACGTAGGTATGGCCGTAGCTCATTACTGTAGAATTGTTTAATTTCAGCCGTAGCTACCAGCTAAACGGAATACATATTTTGAGGTAATGTGAATACAGGTAGGGAAATCAGATTTTTCTTTGTCTCGTGCTGACACAACTGCTGAAGTGGGCCGGCAGTTGGGCCAGTTTTGCTCAGACGTCGGCGGGGATGTTGTGGTACAAAAGGAATCGCGCCTGCCGCTAATCTGAAGTTTGCCCCTTCGGGATTTGCGGGCGCGATCCAGCCCACGGCATCCGCACGTGCCCCAAATAACTTTACAACGTGTTTGGATTTGCATCGCTCCCCCTCCCCCTCCTCGTACACGTACTTTTTTCTGTTCTTTGCTTTTGTCTCAGGCGATCGCGCCGGAGGGGGGAGGATTTTTTTTTTGTGCGT
>NQII01000492.1:593822-616484 GCA_002778355.1 Clitarchus hookeri | reverse complement strand
ATGGAATTCGGCAATCGACCACCGCAGTGCGCAATTTTGCTTTCGGCGGTCCAGCGTGCTGAACAAAGCTTTAATTTGACCAGTTGTTTGCGCCGTGTCCCTGCTCGCCGCTGCCCGCTGCTTCCTTTGACTGCTGACGGCAGCCGGCCGCGTGCACGCTTCGCGTGATGCTACTCTCCTCGCAGCAAAATTACCGATATAAAGTGTAGTTTTCCCATACAAGGCATTGCACGGTGTCCTATATTTCTCTATACAAATCGCCTTATATAATCACTTAGACTCTCTTCCCTGTTTCTTCACGCTTTTTGAGTATTACCTTTGAAAAAACACCCCTTGTATGGCGTGTTTGGTTGTTTCCTAAACATGTCATGTAACACAGGCGTTTTAGACTTGTGTTAACATAAAAGTCCCTTATTTTTGGTTAAATTAAACTTACCTATATTTTATGTGTACATTTTGATGTTTTATTTATAACTTATATGATTATACAGCAATTATGTATGCTGGTAATGCATGGTAAGAAATAGTTCTTATGCAGAAGTTTGTTATACTGAGTGCGCACGAATGCGGTGCGTTGGCCCTGATGTAATTTTCTAAGCTTTGTTTCTATGAGGCGGATAAATATCCTGGAAGTAGAACTTTAGCAGTGCTTCAGAAAAGTTGGAAGTAATAGTGAGTATGTTTTTCATTTACTATTCGTTTTGAAAATGGAATTATCTCTGAAATGGCAGTTAGTAGGGGAGACCGGGGTAAGTAGATACAAGGACTCGTTGATACAGCTGAAGTTGAGTGAAAACACGCATGCCCACATTTGTCTCTGTGGAAGAGCAAGTATCCCTGTGATTCCCTCAGTTCCTTGCGTTAAAAGTTATTTAGGTAAACTTGTATTTAATAGTGAAAAGTAAATATTTTGGTTGTTGTTTAAAGGCACGTAACGTGCATGGATGGATATTTTATATTTGTTTTCATTCAGATGATATTTATACTTTAATAGGTAAGATAATTAATTCCTTTGCTCACAATTGTTTGTGACTTCCCTCTTTCTGTGTATCGTGAATGAAATGCAGTGGCGTCTGGGACCAGTTGATACGGTGTATCAAGTTGCCCCGCTTATTTGGAAGTTACAATATTTATTTCTTTATAGGATCGTACAAAATATCTCATAATATTTTGCGGTAGTGGTAAATGTAGCTATTATGCGAAAAAAAAANTTCTTTATAGGATCGTACAAAATATCTCATAATATTTTGCGGTAGTGGTAAATGTAGCTATTATGCGAAAAAAAAAATGCTAATTAAAAATTAAAGTATCCTTTAAAAGTTCAAAACGGAATTCAAAAACCATATAATGTTACTNAAAAAAAAATGCTAATTAAAAATTAAAGTATCCTTTAAAAGTTCAAAACGGAATTCAAAAACCATATAATGTTACTAATGTTGCGTATAAGTTAAACTTTTGCAACAAGATGGCTGTTAATTTTTTCCTGTATACGTATTATTTTATGCTGCTTGAGGTTTAATTGAGTTAAAAGATGTAGCGTATAGCCCAAGTGAGGACTTCCTATATTTTGGATGGCCGCAACAAAAAATAATTTTCATAGATATAAAGTGCTGAGGTGCTGAGAATTCCATATCATTACAAATATTATTATCGGGGAAAATAAGGAAAAAAGGGTGTCCCAAGAAAGCGTTTGGGTGAAGAAAAGGATAGTACGTCTATAACAGAATCAGAAGGAGACGACGATGCTCTATATTTAATTGGCCTAAAGCCATATTCATCATCCATTCAAGTATGGGGGCGATTTGATCTAATGCATTTCCTGCAAATAGTGCGATTATATAAAATGTCAAAATACAGTCTTTTATACACGCCCTTTAACTGCGACACGGATACTGGTATTAAGCCCGAAGACAGTGAGATTGACTGACTTAAAAATGTTAACTCTTTCATACTCACATTAATGTATGGCTTCAGGTTTTGCAAAAAAGAAACATTTTATTGCGTACTGTACTTTCGCTGACACAGCACTTGTTTCGTTACCACAACCACTGAGCCGTAGGCTTTCTATTCGGCTATAGTAACATGAACCATTTATAACTTGTAGCATTAGCACGGTGAACTTATCGGTTACCTGCAGCGAATATCATATTGTGCATCGAGGCTCGCAGTATGCAATACCGGCCAAAAATAACCGTTATGTTAATTGCGTACACTGGGTCTGAGTGGTTTAAGGTACAGTAGAAGTAACTAATATTTTCATAAACAATATTAACAACATTAAGTAATTCATTATTTTCTGTAAAAAATATATATATCAACAACTATGAATAATTCGTTATACTCTACACCTAATTAACAATTTTGCGATTTGTAATATCTCAGTACTGTAACTTTTGATTTACACTTCATTAAACAATCGTTTGAATGAATTTGTTGTAGTTGTATCAACGTAGGAGTGAAGTTTGTAAGTTAAAAAAATGGAGTTTTAATTAGGAATTGTACAGATAAATCGATAACGGGCGAAGACAAATACCTGTTTCCTTTAAATTGAAAACAGGAACAAGCTGATTAAATGAAGGCAGCTGGTTAGAAGAACGTGGAAAGTCCGACGAATGTGTATGTCAAAAAATTGCACGGTATTGTTTTTCCAATCATAGCCGATTTTCGAACCAGATGTTGGCAGGAAATGACCGTGCAAACAGTGAAGATCTGTCCAGTTGTGGAGGGTGGACACTTCACACCAGCCTGTTGACTGACTGCCCGGCGTGTCCGGAATTTTCGGATCTCTGCCAAACTCCCGTGTTTTATTACACGGTCGCCCCCATCGCGGACCTTCACTTGAAATTACGACTCGAGTTCTCTGCTTCTTGTTTCAGTGGAGCTGGATTTGTGGTCTGCGTACAGCTCTCAGCAGTCGCGCGCTCCACAGTTTGTCGTCACATCAATGTGAGCGCTCGCGTTCGCGGTCACAGCCCCGCACACAAGAACGCCCTCGTATGGAAGCTGAGCATTGTGTGCACGGCAGATGTCGGTCAATTTTTTATTTATTTAGCGTATGGCAAAACACACTGAAGGTAAATTCTAGACTTATTCTGTTTTACAGATTCAAATTTAGATTGTTTAGGTCTGCATACATAGTACATCCGGGAGTTGGTTCAAGATATGCTCTATGCGCTCAAAGAATACCGTGCAAAAGTCAAGAATTTACTCCATCTATGTAGAAGGTTGGCGCATGTGCCATATTAGTTATGATACTGTTGAAGGTTGGCCAGGTCTTTGGACGTAGTTCGAATCCCTTCAGGGAAAGGGGAGGGGGGTGCGAAGCAGAAACTGTCGTGATATTTTGATGGATTATTAAGGAGACTATTCTTGTTTTCAGTTTTGGAGCATTTTTAAGGTGTTATCTTTTAAGTTACTTACAGTCTTGTGGATGTCTGGGACGCAGCCTATAATTGTTTGTAGCATCAACAATATATGCATGCATTTGCAGGTGATCTTTGCTAATTATCGTTTTGTGAACCCTCGAAAGAAAATGTTCATTTTGTATGTGTGGTGGTGGGATATTGCTTAGAAGTGGTAGCCAGTAACTGGGAGTGGGCTTAACTGTGTCATTATTAACATATGCCTACATAGTGTGTAAAATCAGTCGCGTGTCTATTAGTGATGCATGTTCACTGTTTTAACCAAACCAAGATGCAGTATTATACAGCGGAGAAGACAGTACCAAGAGTTGCAGATAGCAGCAATATGGCTGAGGGACCACACATAGTATCACATAATATTTGTAGGCTATTGTTCCTTGATAGTCATTTGGCGTTCTGTTAATAATACTCACCCCCTCCCCCACCTTATATATTTCGGGCGTTTGTTGCGGGGAAAAGAGAGTAGCGTATTAATTTATAATGAGCCATCTAATCCTTAAGGTGGAAGCATGAATTNCGTTTGTTGCGGGGAAAAGAGAGTAGCGTATTAATTTATAATGAGCCATCTAATCCTTAAGGTGGAAGCATGAATTTGCTGGTATTTCCATTTACGAAAGTGTTATAGAAGACTGGCGAAGTCTGACTACAAAAGTTCATTGTCCTTAGATTTGTCCTGTTTGAATAATGTCCAGTCTTCTACCTGCATTATCAAATTTCCCGAAACGAGTTTCAGGAAAATCAGTTGCATGTAATCTGAACAACANCGTTTGTTGCGGGGAAAAGAGAGTAGCGTATTAATTTATAATGAGCCATCTAATCCTTAAGGTGGAAGCATGAATTGGCTGGTATTTCCATTTACGAAAATGTTATAGAAGACTGGCGAAGTCTGACTACAAAGATCATTGTCCTTAGATTTGTCCTGTTTGAATAATGCCCAGTCTTCTACCTGCATTATCAAATTTCCCGAAACGAGTTTCAGGAAAATCAGTTGCATGTAATCTGAACAACAGTGGTAGTAATAGAGCTTCCTATAGGAAAGACCTAAGAGTTTTCTCATTGCTAATTTTGTTTATCGTAATTACACAGATCTTTCTGTTGAGCATGTTGTCGGTGAGCCTGGCGACTTTCTTGCACTGTACTATGTGAAGCAGTTTTTCAGATGAGTCCTTGTCTCCAAACATTATGGTACACTGCTTTGTTTTCAATTTTTTTTTCTTCTGAAATCCAGCTTTTATACTAGTATGTGCAGTCGGTGATTGGTCCTGGTTTGTGCAGCAGCGATTTGAGCGGAAGCATTCTTGCGCAGTGGGTTTAGACTAGTTTAGAAGTTTATTTTGCTGAATCTGTTATAAAGCAGCTTCTACAAGTAATTTATACTATTCTCAGAAGAACGGTTTTAATTCTGAGACGAATTATTAGGTTATCGTGGTTTAAGGATAACAATGATATCCATCTGTTTATTTAGCTAGGTGATATATCAATCACCGAAACTGCATTTTAGCTAGAATTTATTTTGTAATTATACATTCTAAAAGAAACGTGTATTATTACTATTATTTGTTATCATATTTGTTTACATGCATACTGTTACAAGACGCCTGAGGGGCCTATCCGAGTCCGTGAGGGATCGAAATCTTAATAAAAATTAAATAACTAAATTTGATCTTTAATTTATTCACATAGCTATTATTTATTGCATTAATCTAATTATCTCCATCATTACTCTTTTCATTTCTTAATGCGCACAATATTTAATATATATTTCAATTCTAATTAACGTCCTTAATGTCTCAGTTTGCTTACAGTCAATTGACTCATAATCATCGGTAACACATGTTCAGTCTATCTGTTGCCATCATTTGTAATGTCTTTCACTCACGCATCCAGTCCACTACTCCAGCCAGCCAGTCGTAATATTCGCTGCGCCGATGCTCGTAGTCGCAGATTTTCCTCCCGCTGGTCACTTCTCTCGCCGCTAGTTTCTCTTCTCGTTCGTCGTCCTTCCTTCGATGCCGTAGCCATCCACCCAACAACTGCTGGCTTGGAGGCCCATCGCACTATTTGTACTCTGCTGACCTTGACCTGGAAAGTTGGACGCACCCCGAGTCACGCTTAAAGAAACTAGAGCAGCAAACCACTAGAAAATTCTTCAGATAAATACAGAAACTCATTACAACCAATGTCAGCAGCGCGCGCCGCAAAATGATCATCGTGTTGGCTCGTCNTCAGCAGCGCGCGCCGCAAAATTATCATCGTGTTGGCTCGTATTTTGTAGCAGATACGTATTTTGGTTTATCGCTCGCTTGTCATTCAAAACATTTTACATTGGCTTGCCGCCGCCGCTATCATATAACTGCACTATCCTTCACTTCCACTCGCTTGCGCGGAACAAAGCAGCGATCGCGTAGCAATACATACCAATAGAAAAATGCAGTGTAATTAATGAAACCAGTGTAAAGATCTCCATTATAAATCAGATAAATCAGTGGTGGCTTACTAGTTTATTTTTTCTTTGATGTAATTGTTATTTTGCCGAATTCGNATTATAAATCAGATAAATCAGTGGTGGCTTACTAGTTTATTTTTTCTTTGATGTAATTGTTATTTTGCCGAATTCGAAATGAACTTCACTACTCCTTGACACCGGTTTCCAGTTAATTGGCCTGATTCATCATGTAGTTGTAACTTATGAAATTACATTAAGTGATCGATGTTTCTTATACTGGTGTCGTTTATTCGGGTCAAGAGTGGTACTGATATTAACTTCCACTGTTGGTAGCAAACGACGTGATATTTGATCTCATATTTGATTGAAATTTCAGAACAAAACACATACCTACTCATACAAGTCATATGTCATACACCACCCCTTGGCACATCAAAGTGGCGCTTGGTTTTGACGTTTTTAGGAAGAAAAGGAGCGAAATTACTTCGCAGGCCGCAAGATGACGCCACAGTTCACGGAANCCCAGTCTTCTACCTGCATTATCAAATTTCCCGAAACGAGTTTCAGGAAAATCAGTTGCATGTAATCTGAACAACAGTGGTAGTAATAGAGCTTCCTATAGGAAAGACCTAAGAGTTTTCTCATTGCTAATTTTGTTTATCGTAATTACACAGATCTTTCTGTTGAGCATGTTGTCGGTGAGCCTGGCGACTTTCTTGCACTGTACTATGTGAAGCAGTTTTTCAGATGAGTCCTTGTCTCCAAACATTATGGTACACTGCTTTGTTTTCAATTTTTTTTTCTTCTGAAATCCAGCTTTTATACTAGTATGTGCAGTCGGTGATTGGTCCTGGTTTGTGCAGCAGCGATTTGAGCGGAAGCATTCTTGCGCAGTGGGTTTAGACTAGTTTAGAAGTTTATTTTGCTGAATCTGTTATAAAGCAGCTTCTACAAGTAATTTANTTGCGCAGTGGGTTTAGACTAGTTTAGAAGTTTATTTTGCTGAATCTGTTATAAAGCAGCTTCTACAAGTAATTTACACTATTCTCAGAAGAACGGTTTTAATTCTGAGACGAATTATTAGGTTATCGTGGTTTAAGGATAACAATGATATTCATCTGTTTATTTAGCTAGGTGATATATCAATCACCGAAACTGCATTTTAGCTAGAATTTATTTTGTAATTATACATTCTAAAAGAAACGTGTATTATTATTACTATTATTTGTTATCATATTTGTTTACATGCATACTGTTACAAGACGCCTGAGGGGCCTATCCGAGTCCGTGAGGGATCGAAATCTTAATAAAAATTAAATAACTAAATTTGATCTTTAATTTATTCACATAGCTATTATTTATTGCATTAATCTAATTATCTCCATCATTACTCTTTTCATTTCTTAATGCGCACAATATTTAATATATATTTCAATTCTAATTAACGTCCTTAATGTCTCTGTTTGCTTACAGTCAATTGACTCATACTCATCGGTAACACATGTTCAGTCTATCTGTTGCCATCATTTGTAATGTCTTTCACTCACGCATCCAGTCCACTACTCCAGCCAGCCAGTCGTAATATTCGCTGCGCCGATGCTCGTAGTCGCAGATTTTCCTCCGCTGGTCACTTCTCTCGCCGCTAGTTTCTCTTCTCGCTCGTCGTCCTTCCTTCGATGCCGTAGCCATCCACCCAACAACTGCTGGCTTGGAGGCCCATCGCACTATTTATACTCTGCTGACCTTGACCTGGAAAGTTGGACGCACCCCGAGTCACGCTTAAAGAAACTAGAGCAGCAAACCACTAGAAAATTCTTCAGATAAATACAGAAACTCATTACAACCAATGTCAGCAGCGCGCGCCGCAAAATTATCATCGTGTTGGCTCGTATTTTGTAGCAGATACGTATTTTGGTTTATCGCTCGCTTGTCATTCAAAACATTTTACATTGGCTTGCCGCCGCCGCTATCATATAACTGCACTATCCTTCACTTCCACTCGCTTGCGCGGAACAAAGCAGCGATCGCGTAGCAATACATACCAATAGAAAAAATGCAGTGTAATTAATGAAACCAGTGTAATGATCTCAATTATAAATCAGATAAATCAGTGGTGGCTTACTAGTTTATTTTTTCTTTGATGTAATTGTTATTTTGCCGAATTCGAAATGAACTTCACTACTCCTTGACACCGGTTTCCAGTTAATTGGCCTGATTCATCATGTAGTTGTAACTTATGAAATTACATTAAGTGATCGATGTTTCTTATACTGGTGTCGTTTATTCGGGTCAAGAGTGGTACTGATATTAACTTCCACTGTTGGTAGCAAACGACGTGATATTTGATCTCATATTTGATTGAAATTTCAGAACAAAACACATACCTACTCATACAAGTCATATGTCATACACCACCCCTTGGCACATCAAAGTGGCGCTTGGTTTTGACGTTTTTAGGAAGAAAAGGAGCGAAATTACTTCGCAGGCCGCAAGATGACGCCACAGTTCACGGAATAAAAAAAATTCGGACTCCTGTTGCACGCACTAACAACATGGCGGAACGTCGTTCACCTATCAGTGCTTGGTGACTCACTTGTCAAACCTCAGTTCGGCCAGTAGAGAATCTTTCNTGGCGGAACGTCGTTCACCTATCAGTGCTTGGTGACTCACTTGTCAAACCTCAGTTCGGCCAGTAGAGAATCTTTCACACTGTTCAATGTCGTAGGACACCTGATTTTCGCGAAAAGATTCCGGCCTAGTTGTATTTCAAAAGTCCCTTATCACAGATCCACTTTCTTGGGGTGGATTGTTTCGATTTCTATGCATCAGATGGGAATCATATGTATTGAGTAACGGAGTAATCTAATTCTGATTCGCCCAGCCAGATACTAAAAGTTTCATCTTACGGAAACACGTAACCAGTAACCAAAGGAAAACTGCAAGTGTGCACGTAGGGTATTGAAGTGTAATCTGTGTTGAATTATTTTCGCGAAAATCAGGTATCCCTATTAATATATTATCTGTAGACATAACCTTTTTATCCTCGGGATNGTTGAATTATTTTCGCGAAAATCAGGTATCCCTATTAATATATTATCTGTAGACATAACCTTTTTATCCTCGGGATGAAGTATGCCTATTTCATGTCCAGATGCGAGTTAGTGAATAAATTGGGGCTGCTGTTAACATCGAGGTCTTGAGAGCCGATGAGGCTGAAGAGAGGTATGAAACAGCGTCGGGATGAAAGGGCGGGTGAAACGGGAGATCCCTGAGAAAATTCGCCGACCAGCAGCATAGTCCGGCGGGATTCCCACACACGAAAATCCGAGAGCGACCCCGCCGGGAATCGAACCCAGTTCGCTTAGGTGGGATGCGAGTAGTTTAACTCCTGCACCACCGCGGCCCCCGTGCCTAGTTGTATTTAAGAACAATTTCAGCTCAGACCCACTTTCGTGACTGACTGGTGTTAGGCGTCTTAGTAGGCTGTCTGCGGTTCACAGACGTTGAATATCGTAACGTAGGCCTAATTCTGACTGGCTCAGACAAGTAAAGGCTGTTGACGATAATGTGACCTTTTGTAAATTAACCTTTGGAAAATGTCACTGCCTCTATCTGCATATATTTTATCAGGAATAATGACTGGCATGCATCCATTTAAGTTGGTAACGACAGAGGGAAAGTTGTTCCATGTTTTAACATTGAATTAAAACTCTTCGATGAATATTTGTGAATACTAAAAATATTTGTTTTTTTATAGTGCGTATAAGTGTAAAATTATTGAATTTGTAAAACGTTTTCTTTTTTAATAATTTCACATTTTCAGTTGACCTACACACAAAAAAAGTTGTGAAGCCCATGACAATGTTAATTTTACCTGTATAGGAACAATACACAATGTGCATACACGTAGATCTTAAGCAGGGCTTTCGAAACTGCTCAGTTTACCATGAACAGCCTATAACAGAGTGTTTTCTCTCTAAGACATTCGGCCTGCGCGGGAATCTATTCCCCTATTANACAATACACATTGTGCATACACGTAGATCTTAAGCAGGGCTTTCGAAACTGCTCAGTTTACCATGAACAGCCTATAACAGAGTGTTTTCTCTCTAAGACATTCGGCCTGCGCGGGAATCTATTCCCCTATTAATGAGACCCAAGGTCGTTACCCTGAGCCTCTTGGAACCAGTAAAAAAACCGAGTACGCTGAGATCAAGGAATCGCTACTTCGTTCCACTTACCAATTCAATGACACATTAATTTTACGCGAAATAATCTGAATGCAGGATTGTTTCGCATTACGCTATGTGGACATTTTGCTGGTTTCCTCTTGTCATAGACGGCCGTGGCCATGAGCAGCCGCTTGTGGGTCTAGCCGACCCCTCGGATCCCGTTTACTGCGAGGAAGAACTTCTGTGAAGGGCGTGCGCACTGACTGCTGCGTGCGAAGAAAGAAATCACCCTTTCATTAATGTCAAACGAAGCTATGGATGTTTGAAAGTGCATCTAGTCGTGAAATGTTTTAAAGAAATTTACGAGATAAGTCAGTTATTTATAGCGACATTAAAAAAAAAACCACGTATTCATTTGGAGCTAAACTAGACTTCAAACACTCTTATAGTTGTGCCACATGCGCTATTGGTCCACATATTATTTAACGCGTCTTGTATGATCCTGAGCCAACCGTAAAAAAAAGCATTTAAATATAGGTCCAGTTCAGTCAAAGGCTCCCATTATTGTATCAAGCAGTCAGTCAGTATTTAATGCCTGCTTTAATGTGCCGTACAAGTTACTAAGAAGTTTAACATACAGGATTGGACTGGAGATTTTTCATGTCAATAGTGATTTATAGATGGTAGCACTGACCGATTTCTAGCTTCCATCGTACTGTTTTTATTTAGTTACTTTCAGCTCTTTATGTATGAAGATGTTTCCACATCTCGCTGAACCAGTGAGAATTATCGTAATATAATGATGAATGTTGTGATCTGCAAACAAAGATGCTGCGACAAGTGTGCGTCACCCAATTACAGAGTTATCAAGACACGATCGTGTTTTATAAAATACATAGGTGCAAATATTTTTGTGATTTAACATTGTGGAATCATACTATTTAATTAAGTTTCGCGATTTCTGCGAGCATCAGGCTAGACTCCTGAGTCCTTTACATAGACGAGCCATTTTCGTTTATAGATTGCCTGTTGCCGTGGTAATGGCATTTGTTTTTTAAAACAGAGGTGTACATCATACGGCTATATATTTCTCCCTGTTACTGGCTTCTATTCGTCTACAAGGAGTCAAAACAGCTGTGATCCAATTATAATGTAACACTGAAGTTTACGTCATTGATAGAGGTACGTATATTTTCAGGAATTCATTTGGCAGTAGCCTAGGCTCCTCACTCTTTTTCGTACTCGGGCCACAATTGTTTGTTCGTTGGCTGCTGCCATGGCGAGGAATCTCTTTATTCGTCGTGGTTGCACACGTGATACGGTCACAACAATTCTCCTTGTTTATCACTGTCTTACGATTCGTCCAGGTCGTGTCCTACAGTTGTGATATAGTCATGAAAGGAGCACACTAGTATACGTTCTTGAAGTCTAACCTGTCACCGAAATAATTAGCGAAATACACGGACCTCTAATCACTGACCATACAAATTCTGCCAGTGTTAGATGCGCCG
Source organism: Clitarchus hookeri (assembly GCA_002778355.1). Taxonomy (NCBI): domain Eukaryota; kingdom Metazoa; phylum Arthropoda; class Insecta; order Phasmatodea; family Phasmatidae; genus Clitarchus; species Clitarchus hookeri. The sequence continues at coordinate 604,933 of NQII01000492.1, read as the reverse complement.
CTGTTGCGCGCAGGGCTATGCTGTTCGTCCTAATAGTAGAAGACAGCCGGGATTGGCCGCGGCCGCGCTCTCCACTCCTGGTTTATGAGCCAATCGCCGCTGACGTAAATAGCCTCTTCATTCAGGCCGCCGGCAGCTGTCGCGTTTCCCCCCTTGTGCTCCATTGCATCCAGCACGCCGGCGGAAATTGTCATCGAACCCTGCCGCCCTTTTTCAACACCCTGCCACACCCCGCCTGCTCATATTTCCGGCGCCACTCGCTTACCTTTCTCCACTCGCTAGTCCCGCATTACACCCAACCCTCTCCTTTCCTGGCCGGCGACACTTTCACTGCTCTAGCCGCGTTTTTATACAAGTCGAAGATCAGAGGGAAATGTTCAAGCATCACTGCCACGTGTCTCCAAGGCTGCTGGAACCACGGCGGAGGTCAGCAGTGGCGAAGTGCGCAGGCATGCTGCAGAATCAGTACTTGATCCCAACTGTATATACGCGGCCGTCGAACGCAACCAATGAATGATTGTCGCGGTGTCCGATGTCTGGTACGGTACTTGGAAAAGTGTGCCTCACTACTAGAGATCGCCATTGAAACCGTAATACCGGACACGCTGACAAGATCGTGGAACGGGTTTGATTATCGCGTAGATGTCGTTCGGGCCGTTTATAGTGGTCACATTGAACATTGATGAATGTATGGTAAACAAACTTCACGGTTCCACGGTTTATTTGATTGGTCAATAGAGGTTGTAGGTTGTTTGGTTTTGATATTATAGACCTTCAAAGTTGGGGTATTTTTTTATACTCATCATGTATTTCTTTGCGCTGCTAACGAATTCAACACCTTTGAGGCAACTAGTAAACTGTAAACTTCTATTATTTGTATAAAAAAATTTTGTTCACAGCTCAGTGGTGTATGTAATCATGTATTACAAAGTTTAAATAATATGTCTATCGTCAAACGTACATTAACTCGGGAACATAAAAATACCACGGTATCAATAACCTTAAGCCTAGGCTTCACCGTCGAATATATACGTACTGTTTATTGACTGCTGCTTTAATAAATAGTTAATTTCTCCTGCGCCCAGGTATCAAGGGTCTATATCAATGTTTCCTTGCAGTTTTGGTATTAATTTAGAACCCCAGAAGTATAGTTAACGGCGTTCGTTTATGTAAATTTTTCAGTCTTTTTTATTAATGTCACGCTAATTACCTCCCAGCCCGACTTAGTAAAGCAAACAGATGGTAAATACTTTTCTTAAATAACGTACTAACTTCTACAACCGTAAAAANCCTTTCTCCACCCGCTAGGTCCCGCATTACACCCAACCCTCTCCTTTCCTGGCCGGCGACACTTTCACTGCTCTAGCAGCGTTTTTTTACAAGTCGAAGATCAGAGGGAAATGTTCAAGCATCACTGCCACGTGTTTCCAAGGCTACTGGAACCACGGCGGAGGTCAGCAGTGGCGAAGTGCGCAGGCATGCTGCAGAATCAGTACTTGATCCCAACTATATATACTCTTTAAACACATTACCACATAGTAGATAAGTACACAGAGGCTAAATGACGGGGCGGTTCTTTGTTTTTACTTACTCTGTGACTTGACGTTGTTGACTATGTATACGCGGCCGCCGAACGCAACCAATGAATGATTGTCGCGGTGTCCGATGTCATATTCCCAAATATCTGGTACGGTACTTGGAAAAGTGTGCCTCACTACCAGAGATCACCATCGAAACCGTAACACCGGACATGCTGACAAGATCGTGGAACGGGTTTGATTATCGCGTAGATGTCGTTCGGGCCGTTTATAATGGTCACATTGATCATTTATGAATGTATGGTAAGCAAACTTCATGGTTCACGGTTCATTTGATTGGTCAATCAAGGTTGTAGGTTGTTTGGTTTTGATATTATAGACCTTCAAAGTTGGGGTATTTTTTTATACTCATCATGTATTTCTTTGCGCTGCTCACGAATTCAACACCTTTGAGGCAACTAGTAAACTGTATACCTCTACTGTTTGTATACAAAAATTTTGTTCACAGCTCAGTGGTGTATGTAATCATGTTTTACAAAGTTTAAATAATATATCAATCGTCAAACGTACACCAACTCGGGAACAGAAAAATACCACGGTATCAATAACCTAAGCCTAGGCTTCACCGTCGAATATATACATACTGTTTATTGACTGCTGCTTTAATAAGTAGTTGATTTCTCCTGCGCCCAGGTATCAAGGGTCAATATAAATGTTTCCTTTCAGTTTTGGAATTAATTTAGAATCCTAGGAGTATAGTTAACGGTGTTCGATTATGTAAATTTTTCGGTCTTTTTTTATTAATGTCACGCTAATTACTTCCCATGCACGACTTAGTAAAGCAAACAGATGGTCAATACTTTTCTTAAATAACGTAGTAACTTCTACATCCGTAAAAAAATATGTACACACACACACACACACATATATATATATACTTATATATATATATATATATACATACATATATATATGCCGCTAAAATTGATTTTTGTTTCTAGTTTAGAGTAAGTTTTGTTTGCATAATGCAATACGAAGGATTCAGAAGATGTGTTCAACCAGCTATTTAGTGTGGCTCCAGTCGTGTGTAGTATATGTGGACTACGCTACGCACAGAGTATAAACTCCAGTAGTGAAGAGATATTGGCTCATCTTCTGTAGTTGCCGTTGCTCCCATACAGTTTATTCAAGACAAAATTATCTTGTGTGCCCAGGCTTAGTTCCGCACTTAATGTTTATTTCGTACCACGCTGCACTTAAATCGACAGTTCAGCGTACTCTTTTAAACTGGAAAAGTCAAGCGCATTTTGCATTCTTTTTTTTTTTGGGAGGAAATAATAGTTATGTGACGGAAAATTATTATTTCTTCCTCATAACACAAGAATGCTTAGGTTACAACTCTGTTGTGCTTGATGTGTTCTGAAGCTTTAGATGACCGAGGGTATTTTCGAGTGTAACTATGACTACACCAGAAAATAACAGTTATTACCACCGTAAACAAAATTCGTGGCATGAATGTAGCTTAATTGTTTTCTTAATGCTTGTCAGTATCACAAAATAACAATACAGTACATCAACACTAAATATCGAGAATACAAATGGTAGTTTTATAACTACTGAAGTGAACAATATAGATTGCATTACCAGTTACGTCTGAAATGGAGTTTCATTGGTGGCCGATCAGTTCGACATTCCATTAGCTCACAGCCAACAAGTAAGAAACGTTATTCAGTGAAGTGTCAGATGTAATCCGTACCGATAGGACAGTGGTAAGTGGGAAACCATAGACCAACAGAAATGGCGTTCCTGTGATTTAAGATATAAGTAGGGCCATCTGTTTTTCGCGAAAGAATTCAACGACTTGTTATTTTGCAAAACACTTCAGTTCAGAACCTCTTTCGTGGTTGGATGGGATCAACTCTCACGCGTCGTAGGTGCCTGCCAGCCAATCACGGACGTTCAGTGTCGGAATAATTTTATTCCCACTGGCTCAGTCAAATAGAAAGTGCGTTCTCACATAGACACGAGGCCAATAGGCAGGGGAAATTAGCAAGTGTGTACGTGCGAAGTACGCACCTGCGCATAAATATTTTTGCGAAAAACAAGTGGCCCTAGATATAAGTAACACAATTCTAGCTAGTTTCGAATACCAGTAAATGTATACAGAGTGCAAAGTGTTACTATTCTGGAAAATGCTTTCTAGAAGTATTTGAAAATACTGTAGGTTAGTTTTACGTTTATAATAAAAATTTATTGATATATACCGAAACTCCCTACCTGTTCGTGTACGAATCATGATCATGAAAGTGCGTTCCTGGCCTAGTCAAATGGGGATGTCGCTTCTCACAGTGACATTAAGGGGCTCGCTTTAACTGGCGCTTCGTCGACTGCGTTGCAGAGAGTTTGAAATACATGTTTTCCCACGAAACTATTAAACGTGCGTCCAGTGTGCTAGTCTACGAAAAGACGTCACGCACATTAGAAACACCACAAGCACTGTGTCTCGAAATATACCCGCCAGAAACAAACAAAAATACTAGGGGCCCTTCACTGAACCTTGATACAGTCTTCCCACCAGTAAAATGATAACGGCCACCGCTTAAAGTCCCATAGGTACACGCAGCATGACGAGAACACTGCACGCCAGTTCAGAGCCTAGCGCACTTGATGCATTTGGCAGTGTTGCTCTTATTGCTCCCGCCTTCCTGACCTCAAACGCGGACAATAGCTCCAGGTAGGAGGGGCCGCGGTGGCTGAGCGGGGTGGTCGCCTTCCACCAAGGCGAACCGGGTTCAATCCCCGGCCGGGTCATTCCCGGATTTTCGCAAGTGAGAATCGTGTCGGACGATGCCGCTTGTCTGCGGATACGCTCGGTGATTTCCTGTTTCCCTCGCCCTTGCATTCCGGTGCTGCTGCATTCTCACCTCATTTCACCCTCATCGGCTCTCAAGACATCGTTGTTAAGAGCCGCCCAAATCTCTCAAACAAACTCAACTCCAAGTAGGTTGGCGCCTTTTAACAGTTACAAAAGAAACGCTTCAAGCGTGAGGATACAGCGTTGAAACTTACGATGTCACATTAATTCGTGAAAAATCTTTGTTCCTATATACAGAAAGAACAGGGAAATTACACAAATTCCTTTGGCGACAGCCTAAACAATCTTTATTTCGTTTAATCAAGATCAACATAGGACAGCTTCTGACTGTGGCAGCGGCCAATGAGGTAATGAGACCAACTTGATTATGTAAAATCTACAACGATTCCGTTTTATAACGCGAAATGGTAGGGTTTCAAGCTATTGGTATTGGTAGGGACCTACAAATCTGCGGTATACGGCAGCTTATTTGTCTATTGGCATCTAGTACAGTGAAGACTCATTTTCGTTTCTAGACGTGATGAACCATTCTGTCGTTAGTTGTTTCCTATTGGTCCAGGACGTGTCAAACAAACTGTTCTCCAAAGACAAAAATAGTATATTTGGGCATTTGCACATGTTTTCGAAACCTATTCTGACTTAAAACTATGACGCGAATTTCGCAGGGGTTCTTAGGTAAAGGCCACTCAACCAGCGGAATTCTCCTGTCGTTAGGTAGCGTGCATCTCGAAACGTATTAATCATCGCAAGTTGTGTTGTCCTCTGGAGTTGAAATTCCCGCTTGTTGCTGGAGAGAATGTGTTACTCCGCTAACAGCCCCCGCTCCAGTACTGGAAATGTTCCAGCAACTAGCTGTGCACCGCATGCCACGGCCGGGAGGGGAGGCGCTGGAATTTTAATGAGAACAGAAATTAATTATTTCGCGACGCCAACGAAACTTTACAGTGCCTAGGTGAGAGTCCGTTAGCGCGTAACAGGCAATTTTATTTCCCGATAAATTTTCGCTATGAAATTTTGTAATCTAGCACTTAAAAGAAAATCTAATTATTGCTGTCTTGGTCGGTTTTGTGTATGCGACCGTGCTGCAGTTCGCCGAGAGGGCAGTATCCCATTCGCTCCCGACGTTATAGTTGAAAAATTTTGGAGTCGGAGAGATAATTGGGAGGCGTCGAATAGTGGGGCCTTCAGCGCTGATTGTGATGAAGTTACGTACCCGAAGAGCAGCGACGGAATGCTGTGCTACAGGAAACAGGAGCACCCTGGGAAAACCAGTCGGCAAACGATAAGGCCGGCCGCTAGACATCCTATTATTTCGCGTTATTAAACGGCACCATGCTAGATTTATTAAGCCGGTCCCAATTTCTCATTGATCACTGCCATATTCTCCTGTTCGACACTGCCAAACGAAATGAAGCCACAAATAGTGCTACATGTTTACTACTTGTTGTTACGAGTTGTGATCAGGCCTTAGCTGAGCGGCTTGCTTGTTCACACCTTCATATATTTATTCAGGACACGGGCCGTGATTGCTGAAATTAGTTATGAAATCGCAAACCACAGAAACCCCCTCCACCGGCCAGTAAACGGGGACAACGCAGCAGATATAGGGCAGTGTAACCCGTGGGCAGTTTCTTTTGTCGTCGGGCCATTGGAACGAGAAGATCACTGAAGGTGGGTGTATCCGGCTGTCGACTTCCGCCATTTTAATCAGCCTCCGGAATCATGAACATAGTGAGGACTCACCAATTTGACTTTACTCAGAATATGGCTCCGCGCATATTAAATAACGTTTATATTGAAGTAATATTGTACAACCAAAATTTTAATAAACCCCTTTTATATAGTGTTGTCTACATAACTCTTTTCAATAACTCGCTACTCCCCTATAGTCTCGTTAAGGTATGAATAAAGAATCATAAATCATATCATAACATGGCGCAGAGTCCTGAAGGGCTTGTCGGATGAGTGGATCTCCAGTGACACACGTCATGCTAACATATATTTTTATGGTATCTAGTCTGTCACAAAACTATAACGTGAAATGACAGGATCTCTATCCGCCACGTTTCCCACAAGCAAAATTCTGGGTTTGAACCCGTCGGCGGTAGAATCCCTTTCGTCGTGTTGAGAGGCAAGTGGTCTGACCACTACACCACCGTGAAACCTGAACACTTTCTCAGCACCGTATCGTTAAGTTATCGGCTCGGAGCCCACTCCGAGTAGGTAGTTCTGTCGTAACCACGTGACGTAAATGCAGAACTGTGACTTTTTCTATATCAGAACTGGGAACACATGATTTCATGATCCTTTGGTAACCGACCTCATGTCTTTTTGAGAAGACATTTTTATTCCTAACTGAACGCCCCATACGCGTCACAATTAAAATCATTTCTCAACTAACTTTTTTGAAACACAAGTAATCCTGGAATCTTGTCGCGAAAAACAGGTTTCTGTATTCACAGTTTGCTCCCTCTATGTCACAACTGGAAGAAGAGAGCGCGTTCGAAATTAGACCATAGAGTAAATAAGTACATATAGGTGGAACGCCTTGGCGGCTCCTTTGATGTGGGTGTATAAATACATTCTCTGGTTGGCTGCGCAAGGTTCTGGGAATGGGCCTTGGGTCTTATTGGTTACTGGTGTCGCGGTGGCGTAGCGGCTAGAGCACTCGCCTCCCACCAAAGCGAACCGTCCTCGATTACCGACGGAGTCACTTCCGGATTTTTGTACGTGGAAATCATGCCGGACGATAACTGGTGGGTGGGTTTTTTTTGGTGATCTTTCGTTTCCCCCGCCCTTGCATTATGCCGTCGTTCTTTACTCACCTCGCGTCACCCTCATCGGCTCTCAGGACACCGATGTTAAGAGCCGTCCAAACCTCTTCACTTTTCACTTATTGGCTACTGCAATGTTGCGAAAGGTTCCGTATTGGTTTGACTCCCGGCTGGCCAGTAGCACCAGTCGCTGGTTGGCCAACAGAAATCCACCATTTTGTTGGCCAGTCACGCCATTTTGTTTGCGTGTCCTGCTGGAGTCCGCGGTGTTAGCTGTTGCCTACCTCTGTATTCCTAAGTATAGTAAAGTTCAAATTAGAAGGTAATATTCGCGCAGCTCTGATGGAGGGAAGGTAGGGGAGGCAGTGTAGGGAGGGCTTTCAGGAACGCATGTCGCAGGCGGGAGGAAAACCACGTGGCACTGCTGGAGCTGAACACACCAAACTGATAACATCGCTCTCTACCACCACGCTGCGCTACGTACGTTTTTTCGACAGGCAATATGTACGCGCGGAGCAGCTGCCATCTGACCGCTCTCGGCCGCCGTCACTACTGAATTGAACAACCTCACCCCTTCGTGCTGCGGCAATGGACTCTCCCGACGCGTTTTGGTCTTCTGAGAATTATCTTCTCGTTTGTATTTCACTATAGTGTGTGACAGAAGCATGAGAAGTCTAGCCTTAAATTACTGATCCAAACCGCTACATGTTTCTGTCCCTAGTACTATTGAATATTAAGATACACGTAGTGGTTCGTCGTGGGAAAGACTACTGACTGATATNATGTTTCTGTCCCTAGTACTATTGAATATTAAGATACACGTAGTGGTTCGTCGTGGGAAAGACTACTGACTGATATCCAGTCTATTGTGTGCGTGTGTGATGTTTTTATTTCGATCTTGAGCATCTTGTTATTGCACTATTTAGTAGCATATTGGGTGGCAACATTTGATTTTGTAACGTTTACATTTTAATACTTTGTGATTTAAGACTTTAAGCAGATATGCAAATAAAAGAAACCTAAATAAGTGAACTAAGTTCATCTATGTTTTAACTGTTTCATTTTTACGTGTATCCAGAAAATGGTTGATGTTGAAGGCAATGCAAATAACTAATATGCATGCAAGAACATGTCATATACCCCCTTAAAATGCAGTCTATTTCACCTATTTACGAGTGTGTGATATTATTAAAATAAATAAACTTCTACAAGACTACGCAGCTCACAAAACTTTACTTCATATCGTAGAATACATAGTAAATTTCGTAGTAAAATACTGGGAGGAGGGTCTTTTCTTTTGCTATTTACCATCTCTTATTTTTCCCGCCAGGAAAACGGCGTCTCAGATGGACATATGTTGGATGTCTCAGTTCTGGTAGTACGAGATTGGTGACTCGCGACAGTGGCAGTGTTTTTGCGATTAATAGAACTCATGTTTGGGGGGAAGGGTTGATANTACGAGATTGGTGACTCGCGACAGTGGCAGTGTTTTTGCGATTAATAGAACTCATGTTTGGGGGGAAGGGTTGATATACTCCAAAATACTCTGTATACTCTAACCTTTAGTTGTTTGACTATGGGGTGTTGCTTTACTGATTAGCCAGTTTTATTTTTTTGTCAGGTTGCGCAGGATTCTGCTTTAATTTCGTGGAGGTTTCTTACTGATCAAAGTAAAGAGTACCGCAGAACGTTGGTAAGATTGTAAAGTGACTTAAATGTAAACGTGTTTGAAGTGTAATTTGTCATTAAATGATTTCATGTGTTTTTCGAGTCCCTAGTGCCCACGTAGGTTTAATTCTGTTACAGCCTATACTTTTTACATTGTATGTGAACTTAACGTGTGCNGAGTCCCTAGTGCCCACGTAGGTTTAATTCTGTTACAGCCTATACTTTTTACATTGTATGTGAACTTAACGTGTGCTATTGAACTTGTTATTCCAACACTACGTGCAGGAGGGACATCGAGCATAGTTCCGCATTGCCAGTGGCTTAGGAGGAGTGGACTCTGGCCGTGGCATCAGCAGAGATCATCTCATGTCTGCTCGAGTGTGTAGCACGGCGTCGTGTTACATCGCGAAATGGCGGTGTGTCTAGTAACGCGGTGTGCGCTTTGTGGGCGTTGTTAATATAGGAGCGGAGTTATTGTTTGCGTCGTATGAAGTAGGAGTGCTGGCGGGAAGCACAGTAGACGCCGCAGTTGTTGTGATGAACGAACCGTCACGTCTGCGAGAGTCGCCCGTCTCTTCCGCCGCAGCTTTACTTTTATTAACGTTATCCGTCTTCTTCCTCGAGAGAGATCCTCGNCGTCTGCGAGAGTCGCCCGTCTCTTCCGCCGCAGCTTTACTTTTATTAACGTTATCCGTCTTCTTCCTCGAGAGAGATCCTCGCGAAAATTCATAAACGCGACCTTCTTTTTCTCTTTTCCCACTGCCACCTTCGCCTTGGGGACCTGTAGTTTTACTGCGCTTAAATTAGGTCGGGATTGCTATGACTTCACGTTTCACGAAACACGCTTCACGTTACACTTTCGCGTTTACGTAAAACGTGATATTTTCGAGTGCTGTTTTATGACGCTTCGCGCAAGCACGCGCACTTCGTTCACTGAATAAACATGACGGGCAATAGAGCTGTTGCTTTTCTGGTTGAAAATTTTTTAAGTTCAAGTTATATAGATCTATTTGTGTTGTAACAATAATGTGGCAAAACAGATTGCGAAAGTTTGGTGTTCGTGAATTATACAGCTTCGAAAATAACCTGGAGATGACCATAACTTCAATAACGAGAAGTACCTGGGAAATGCAGGCATGTTTATCGTGTATATGCGAATAAGTATTATGTAATAAATAACAATAAATCAAAACTGGATTGTTTCGTGAAGTACCAAATTGCAAACTTAATGGCAAACATCCTGCATTTCGTGCAAGGAATTTTATGCTTGTGGGAAATGCAACTGCGGCAGTGTAAAAACCCCCTGCATATTTACGAACTAGCAAATAAAATAATCCTAGCCTAACTTGTATTGCCCAGTGTTCCTTTACGTGAACGTACATGTGAAACGTTCGTAATAGCTCTCATTGTAACGCGGCAGTTATATCCGGCTTAAGTGAACGTGTTACTTGACACGCGTTACGTGGAACGTTAAGTCGTCGTGATCCAGGCCTTACTCCGGCATAAACAAGGTTGCTCGGAGCAAATGAGGGAGTGTTCGTGTCGCTTCTCGAGTGTGAACGGCTACACGAGTCTTACTCGTCCGCGTGATCCTCGCAGCTGACCCTCGCGGCTGTCACGCTAACATGCGCCAAAAAAGGTGGTGTGTGGCTCCAGTGTGATGTGTACCTGNGTGGTGTGTGGCTCCAGTGTGATGTGTACCTGCTTGTAACTATGGCTCTCCACAGTTAATCCAGCATTTTCGAAAGCCTTGCTTACGTTTCTTTTTTTCGCCCTCTGGGTGTCATTCAACGACAATTAAAAAATAATATTGTGACGAATCTAATGGTCAGAGACAATATTTTATAGCAGAAGAACCTGACTGATATCAGACTTAAAGTATACTATATATGTGTACGTAGAGACCTGAAAAATTCGCGAATCTAGTGATATGTAGGCTAGACTGTATATTCGTTTGTATACTCAAGCAGGTACGAAGTGTTCATTGACTGATAACTTCCACAGTGAAAGTGCGTGATTGGGACTGCATTTCATTGCCTGTATGCTATTGGCTCATAGTCCTTGAGGAGGTGGCAGGTAGGTCGAGGGCCAATTGCGAAAGTAATACAGCCATGCAAGTGTTTGAAGTGTCAGGTGTCTTTATAAAAGTGTCTGAGGGTTTTATTTGCTTATTGTGTGTCTATCTCTCCTCCCACCCTTCCCCCATTCTCTGTGCGTTTGTTTTTTCTGTATGCGTGTGCTCCCCCCCCCCCTTCT